>CAUYRH010032480.1:0-50006 GCA_963574655.1 Perodicticus potto | reverse complement strand
TAGAGTGCCGTGGCATCACAGCTCACAGCAACCTCCAATTCCTGGGCTCAAGCGAGTCTCCTGCCTCTGCCTCCCAAGTAGCTGGGACTACAGGCGCCCACCACAATGCCCGGCCATTTTTTGGCTGCAGCCGTCATTGTTGTTTGGCAGGCCCAGGCTAGATTCGAACCTACCAGCTCAGGTATACACGGCTGGCGCCTTAGCCCTTTGAGCCACAGGTGCCGAGCCACAATGATTTTTTTAATGTAATTTAATTTTGATGTTACTAGATAAGAAAAATAGATTTTACTCTCTGATCTTATAGATGGAGGCCAGTGGCTCAGGGCATTCAAGGTCTCAACACAGACAGGCAGAATTTAGGGCCGAATTCTGCACAACTCTATGTCAACTCTTCTCACTATGTGTGGAGAAGCTGTGGCTCCAGGAACGGCAGGGCTGGGACTCGGAGCAGGGCACTCATGCCAAGCTCACACCTCGTCTAGGACAGACTGGCCTCAGTGGGCTCCCTACACGGCAGACCCCGAGGGCACCCAGAGATTATCATCTGCCAACAGCAAATGCGGCAGAAGGACAGCAGACCTGGGCCACGGCCTGTAAGGGGTTGATGAGGCTGCTGTGCTTGATCTGAATGTCGGGAAGGTCTCCGTGCCGGTAGCTTCTGTATAGGATGACCTGGGCGTCCTGCTTCATTTTTAACTCACTCTTCTTCTCCTATAACCACCAGAACCAAAGAAGGAAGATTAGAATTCTCACTGAAGAAAGACGGTTGTGCACGAGATGCAATGTCGAGACTCAGCTTTCACCTAAAGGCAAAGTGGTAACTGTCACCGTGGACTAGAGCCCTGCTTTACCAGTCTATAGCAGGTGAAAAGTCCAAAGTAAAATTACTACGGCAATAAACACAGCAAAGGACACTTAAATATCTATGTTAAAATAATTGGAATATTCATAAAATTGAAGCGTTTGTTGCAATACTTTTATAAACACAGATTGGAGGGTTGCCTGTCTGCTCCTCCTGCCCAAACCAACACGTGAGGGCCTGGGGCCTGGCTGACCTCTGCCCATCACTTGGGTCCCTCCTGGGAACATCTCTCAAAGAGGCCTTCCACCACTGTGCCCCGCATGGCCATCTTCAGATGTCCTCTCACCGGGAGCGTCCCAACACTGCACGTGTGGTTAACTCCACCTGTCTGTCTGTCTGTCATGCTCCCTGGACTGTAACTCCATGGCTGTGCATCCTGCTGCCTGCCAATACCTGCCACGGCACCAGGTGAGCACAATGCCCCAGAGGTGTACGTTCAACAGAGGGCCACAAACATAAAGCAGAGCCTTCCAGGGCCTGACGCCTCCCCGTCACGCCTGATTCCTGGTCAGCAGATCAACCTGAATGCCTGGGTCGGAGGGCCTGTCCTCCCTGTGACTTCTGTCTAACAGCCCTGACCAGACAGCATCTCGTCCTAGGGGCAGGGGAGATCCCTGGCGGTGTCAGGGTTACTCCCCAGCCTAGAGCTCCTCTGGGGGTGAGGAAACAGCCCTGGGCATGGGGCAGGGAGGGTCCTGCACACACCTCCAGTCTTCAGACCAACAGTTATAGTTGCAGAGACAAGAGGATGAAAAGTACATTTTCTTCCCATGGAAGATAAAGCAGAACCATTTAACCAATGCAGATTTGGAAGTTAAGTGGCTGAAGATTTAAAATGAACTAGAACAAGGACAGTGTTTTTATTCATAACCTATCCTATCTTTCCTGAAAATTTTGTCACGATTACTGATTTACGATTAAAGTCAGAAACTACGGGTGACCAAACTCTGTTGTGACTTCCACATTTTGAGAAATGTGTTAACCATAGGTCAACACCGTACTCGTTTCCACTCAAGACCTTCAGTGGAGCACTCTGATGTCTGGCCAGCCCTGCCGCCCCTTCCTCTGGGCTCAAGTCCCCTCCCCATCCCCTGGCTGACCCCCCATCACAGCTCATCAGTTCATGGTGGCCCCTGACCTAAGGTGGCCCAGTCAATCCCTGCCCTGGGTTCTGGCCTTGAGGTGGGGAGTTGGCCAATCCCATCCCAGTGGCAGCCTCCCCGAGCTCTAAGACCCAGGATGAATGACAGTCACACTCCCACCCTGAGAGAAGCCAGTCTGCAAACAGCACTGGGATGGGCTTTCCTGAGGCCAAGACCAGACGCCCACCCAGTTGGGCGCCTCCCGTTTCTTGCCAGCGTTCCAGCACCCAAGGAGTCAGCAGGGACTTGGCTCCCAAGTAACTTTAGCTCAGACAGTATTGTTTCCATGATTTTGGCTTGTAGATCAACACTGGAAGCAATTTCTTACAGGAAGATCATTTCCTTATATTTGTGATATATTTCTGACCAATCTAATTTTGAAAAAGATACTGACCTTCTCTCGCTTTTGTTCAGCGACACCTTTTCTGGCATAAATCAAACTGAGTTTTTCTGGATCCTTTAAAAATCGTCTGCGTAATCTTAGTATTTCTGTCCGACTGTCAGTGCCTGAAGAATACAAAGTGGATTTGGTTACAGATGGCGGGGGTGAGGGTGGGGGTGGGGGGGGTGCCGCGCGCACACACGTGGCCTGCCTCCTGCCCCAAGGCCCTAAAGTGAGAGTCAGGGTACTTAGCTACTCTTAAAAATTTTACTTTAGTATTTTCTTAATGACACGGGCCCATGAGGAACAGCAGAGGAGGCAGGAGAGAGCAGGGACCAGCATTGTAATGGCCTTTGCTGAATCCTCAGCAATGCAGAAGAATGGCTGCAATGGGCACCAGAGGCTTGGGAACCGGCGGGGCAGGACCCTCCAGAGTAGGAAGAAAGTGCGGCCTGGAAGGAACGCAGGCCACAGAGGGAGGAGAGGGAGGCCCAGCACCTCTCGTGACAGCGCTGCCTCCCCTGCTGGGCCCAGAGCACATGGGCCTCTGGGTCTGAGATGCAGCCGGGGCCCAGTGGCTCACTCCCAATCTGCACTGTGTCCATTGTGAGGTAATGTTACAATACCAAAGACAGAAACTAAAATAAGCGACAAGGAAAGAACAACTATTAAGCAGATCATACAGGGAAAAAATTCAAAATATCATTATTTATCAGATATGTCAGAGTAGATACTACAGCCATGAACTAAGAAGTGAAGAAAGATTCAGAGAACAAGAAAAAAAAGCTCATGGAAATTAAAAATAGGTGCAAGGGCTAAAAGATAAGGTTGAATAGATTTCCTAGAAAATAAGAGAGATAATACAGAAAGGATATCCAAGCACAAGAATTCCAAAAAAGAGAACACAGAGGTGAAGATGTCATCAACAAAAGCGCCCACGATGTGACTGCAGAACCAGGAACGTGAGGCGGCAGGCTCGACGGGCCATCCCCCCCCAGAGAAACAAGACAGAAAAACCTGCTCCAAAGGACGCTCTTGCGAAATTTCAGAGAACTGGTTTAAAAATGAGGATCCTAAGAGTGTCCGCAGAGAAAAGACCCAGGTTCACACACAGGACTGGACTGGCACCACGGGTGACGGCAGGTCCCGCACCCGCACCTCTGGGCCCGTGAGAGCAGCGTGATGGCCCCAGGACCCGAGGAACGCTCACCATGCAGAACCCCTTTTCTCAGCATGCTGCAGAGGAAGGGATTCCCCCAAAAAGGAACAAACCACTGAGGCAGGGGAGGTGAGCAGCCCTCAAGGATAGGAGGATGAGGAGGGGTCCCTAGGTGATAGCTAAGCAGAAACCCTGGGCAAACATCCCGAAAAATAATCACAGTATTTCTCGTGGCTTAATCACAAATAATGCTATGTAGTCAAAATAAGAGAAAATCCCGAACACTGATGAGACCGTGACTTTGACTTAGCTGAACAGGAAGAGGCACAGGCAGTACAGACGACCTCTGTGCACGGTGTGACCCACGTGTGGGGGGGCCAGACCCACAATGTCCACTCCACAAAACCAAACACAGCAGCCACACAAAAGTATTACGTGGAGACACAGAAGGAAATACCGAAACTCAGCTGAGGGAGCTGCTGGTCAAGTCTCTAGGATCTAAGCAGTATGGAGAACTGCCATTTCTTCTAACAAGTATCCGACTCTTTCAACTACAGGTGTACACAGTAGTATAACTGATATAACTAAAGCAAACCAAAACAATTAAAATGGTGATTACAAAGTGTCATTTTAATTAAGCTACAAATTTAGTTTTCTTTTCTTTTTTCTTCTTGAGACAGAGCCTCAAGCTGTCACCCTGGATAGAGTGCTGTGGCATCATAGCTCACAGCAATCTCCAACTCCTGGGCTCAAGCGAGTCTCTTGCCTCAGCCTCCCAAGTAGCTGGGACTACAGGTGCCCGCCACAACGCCTGGCTATTCTTTGGTTGTAGTTGTTATTGTTGTTTGGCAGACTGGGGCTGGATTTGAACCCGCCAGCTCTGGTGTATGTGGCTGGCGCCCTAGCGGCTTGAGCTATAGGTGGCAAGCCTACAAATTCAATTTTCTAAGCCACATTTTCTTTCAGTGATAATAAATAGAATCACAGTAGGTATTAACTGGCCATATTTTATGAACCTCCACATGTTCTCATTTAGGCAAGAATGTACAGATACCCCAAAGGATTATATAAAATATTTTAAAGCTTGGCTCGGTGCTCGTTGCTTAAGTGGGTACGGCACCAGCCACATACACCTGAGCTAGCGGGTTCTAATCCAGCCCAGGCCCGCCAAGCAACAGTGACGGCTGCAACCAAAAAATAGCCAGGAGTTGTGGCGGTTGCCTGTAGCCCCAGCTACTTGGGAGGCAGAGGCAGGAGATTCACTTGAGCCCAGGAGTTGAAGGTTGCTGTGAGCTGTGATGCCACAGCACTCTACCTAGGGCAACAGCTTGAGGCTCTGTCTCAAAAAAAAAAAAAAAAAAAAAATTTTTTTTTAAAGCTATAAAGGTACATGGGCAAGATTCAAATATATTAAATGAATTAAAATGGGCAGCCCATAAGTATTCATTTTACCTACTTACTTCTGTAATTTTTCTTTTTTCTAAATCTATACGTAAAACTCCCAAGAAAAAGAGTCTTACATTAGGTTTCACCTCTTACCTTCTTTAATTCCACACATGGTCCCTCAATTCTTTGGACAGCATCCATGATATATTTTTACTCTAAAATGTACGCAGGGAAATACTGCGGAACAGTCTGCAAGGTGGACAGACCCTGCTGCCGTCTCAAGCAAGCTTCCTTTATTTCTGAGCTTCATCCCCCTCAATATAGAGCACGACCAGCCCAAAGCCAGTAACTAGCAATTTACAGAAGTCACCTGGACTGCAGGTCACCCAAACATACACCTCCCATTAGTGAGTCTTCAAAGCTCAGAGTATGAGGAAAGTGCTGTGTGCCCTGGTGAGATAGCTGAGCGGCCACGGAGGACGAGGGCACCTCAGGACTTCATCTCAGAACTCGGAGCTGTGACAGTCAGAGACAATGGGCAGGACCAGGGGCTCTGCAGTCCTGGTGCTTCACAGGCAGGAAGGGGAAGAAAGTCAAAGACAAGCAGCTGGGTGGGGAAGGGCCTGGAGGGGCTCACCAGCACAGCTCCACTCAGAACAGCAGGAGCCAGATGTACCTCTCAGTTACTTCTAGAGAACTGTGTGGGCCACAGGTTTGCAAGTTCCTTCTTTCCTTTTTTTTTTTGAGACAGAGCCTCAAGCTGTTGCCCTGGGTAGAATGCCATGGTATCACAGCTCATAGCAACCTCCAATTCCTGATTGCCTCTGCCTCCCAAGTAGCTGGGACTACGGGCGCCTGCCCCAACACCCGGCTATTTTTTGGTTGCAGCGTCATTGTTGTTTGGTGGGCCAGGGATGGATTCAAACCTGCCAGCTCAGGTGTCTGTGGCTGGCACCTTAGCCACTTGAGCCACAGGCACCGAGACTATCCTTCCTTCTAATTTTACTTCCAAATATTTAAGTTCCTATGGTGGCACTGACTTGGACCCTTTTCCTAATAGCCGGGCGTTGTGGCAGGCACCTGTAGTCCCAGCTACTTGGGAGGTGGAGGCAGGAGATTCCTATCCTGACTTGGACCCCTTTCCCTGTGCATTCCTTCGTCTACACTCACTCCCAGGGCTGCAATTCTCAGTGCTGGGTGTGTGAGCCCCAAAGAGCTCTCCATTTAGCCCCTGGGTGACCCACTAGTCAGGTGTTTTTGGCCTCCGTCTCCTGACACCCCTTGCTCTCTCAGGAAGAGGATTCAGAGCTCGGTGCCTGGCTATATGCACACATCATGCAGCTGCGTCCCAGCACTGGGCCTCAAAGTGCACCCACCACTCACAGACTGTCTTCTTAGCACCCTTTATGTAACACGTCCCACAGCACCTGTAAGCCTGGACTGCACAGGGTCCTCAGTCCTGGTTTGGGGTCAGCTCTCAGTGACCATGCCCTGCACTGCTGGGCTCCTCTGCATCTGTCTGGTTTGAGGTCAGCTCTCAGTGACCATGCCCTGCACTGCTGGGCTCTGCATCTGTCCAGCTCTTCTTCTCTCCTCTCAACGGCACCTCACCAGGTCTCCTCTGAGGCTCTCTTCACTCCATCTGCTGCATTAACTCTCTCACCTTTAAGCCTTGGCTAACCGGGCGACACCTGTGGCTCAGTGAGTAGGGCGCCGGCCACATATACCGAGGGTGGCGGGTTCAAACCTGGCCCCGGCCGAACTGCAACAACAACAAAAAAATAGCCGGGTGTTGTGTCGGGCGCCTGTAGTCCCAGCTACTCGGGAGACTGAGGCAAGAGAATCGCTTAAGCCCAAGAGTTGGAGGTTGCTGAGAGTTGTGTGCACTCTACCAGGGGCGATAAAGTGAGATTCTGTCTCTACAAAAAAAAAAAGACTTGGCTAACCAACCAACATCCTCCTACAATCACCGGTTTAATGGTCTTACCCACCACAGAAAATTACCAAATGAATGGATTGAGTCCAGCTTTTTCAATAGGTTTTTTGAACTTCTAAAAAACAGTGTTTTCAGCATGGTAAGTGCCTTGACAACATTTACTGAACTGAACTTTGATAAGCTTCGCTATAGGCTATAGGAGACGTGGACACAGAATGCGCTGTCCTGATCTGAGCCACGGCTCTACCTGGGAGGGCAGGTTACTGCAAGCCTGTTTCACTCACTGACCTTTCACTTGGTTATGCAGCTCATCCCCTGGAAGGCTCAGCCTTTTTTTCCCAAAATCAGGTCCCACTGTCTTCAAGGGTGCTCGCTGTGACTTTTCCCTCCTCTTATGGGCAAACAGCAAGGAGGAAGACAAGGAATCGGGTGAGGAGGCCGCACGGTCCGCCAGCGGGTCAAGGCTGCTCCCCGTCAGCCAGTTAAACGAGCTTCTTCCATCTACAACAGGCAGAGTCAGTGGTCACTGTCTGGCACTGCACACAGGACAGTGATGGTCCCCAGGGTGTGGCCTGAGGCAGACCTGGACCTCGGTGGCCCCACTGCAGAGAAAGAAACAAGCCGCTGCTCCCAGCACAGAATACTCTGTACCTACGGCCCCCAATTTCTAATATTAGTATCAGAGAATTTCCATTGTGCTCATCCAAATTAGCCCCCATTTGAGAACCAACAGAACATGAAAAAAATTTACATACAGAAAAAATGTTGAGATGTTTACATAAAAGGATTAAAATATTTTACTTTGTAATTTATAACTTGCTGGTCAAAGCAAACAGCCCTGTTTGAGAAAGCACAGCTTAAAAAATTGTACAAGTGAATTTGGTTAGCTCGCTTTGCTTTTGAGAGAAGAGATGTGTTAAATTTTGCTACATCAGATTTTTCTGTACAAAATCAAAACAAAAGGCTCGGCGCCCGTAGCACAGTGGTTACAGCGCCAGCCACATACACAAAAGTTTGGTGGATTCGATCCCAGCCCAGGCCAGCTAAAACAACAATGACAACTGCAACAAAAAACAGCCGGGTGCTGTGGCCGGCGCCTGTAGTCCCAGCTACCTGGGAGGCTGAGACAAGAGAATTGGGTACCAGCACATTGTACCCCTTGATTGCACTAATGTACGCAGCTATGATTTAATAAAAAAAAAAAAAAAGAAAATAATTAACTCTTAAAAAAAAAAAATAGAATTGGATAAGCCCAAGAGTTTGAGGTTGCTGTGAGCTGGGATGTCACAGCACTCTCCTAAGGGTGATATAGTGGGACTCTGTCTCAAAAAAAAAAAACAAACCTCAAAACAAAAATGTACAGGGCGGTGCCTGTGGCTCAGTGAGTAGGGCACTGGCCCCACATGCCGGAGGTGGCGGGTTCAAACCCAGCCCCGGCCAAAAAAAAAAAAAATGTACAAACATTGAAATGTTCCTTGGATTTTCTAGTCAGAAAGCATCCTCTTCTCCTTTTAAAACATGAACTCCTCTTCCCCCTCCTCCTGCCCGGCACCCCCACTCTCCGTCAGTCTCCATGGATCTGACTGCTCTAGGAACCTCCCGTTCCCTATGTGACGTGCATCCCGTGTGGTTCTTAGCAGTCTTGCTCCCTCGCTGCACTGCTCTCACCCAGCGCTGACGAGGTGCCGACTGTGATCCCAGGCCAGAGTGCCTGTGCTGGGCGGGCAGCCGGGCGCTTACCTGCTGTCTGTGTCGGTGTGAAGTCATACTGCTGCTGAGTGGCCCTTATCTGCCCAACCATCAGCTGGCGTGTCAGGGTTCCCTCCTGGGCTCGGGTCTGGACAGTGGCCTGGGAGGCCTGGGTCTCAACAAACATCGGCGTGAGCACAGTGCTTGGGCAGCGCCAGCCAAAGTCAATGGTGCACTCCTGCACACAGTAAGGTCCCCGTGAGAGGCTCCTCTCTCACCAACACTGAGACATTCTGTTTAAAATGCACTGATGCCATCAGCAGATGTGCATTATAATTTCATATTTCTCTGGAAAGTAGTTGGACAAGCTTTTCTAATTCTAATGTTTTAACTAATTATTTGCCAAGAAGAAAACTTAACTACTATTTGGGGAGAAAATCCCAAAACATTTTCTTCATGTTTTACATTGAAAGGCATGGCATCACAACACTACTGCACCAAGCCCAAGGGCTCAACTCTCCTGCAAAAACACACACGTGCCAAGCCCTGGGACACACTCGGGGAACACTGAACATGCACGCATTCACAGAAAGAAGACATTGATTAACAAACAAGAAAAGCTCAACACCCATTATCATAGGGACAAGTGCATCACCTGAAATTCGCATTCTGAGAGAGGGTGCTCAAACAGGGGGTTTGGATAGTCGGGGCTCAGGCTGGTCATCTCGAGCAGAAAATCTGTTGCCAAACTTAAGAAGTGCACTTCAATCTCAGGAGAATATAAGGAGTTTAGTGCCAATAATCGGTCCAAGGCATTTGAAGGTAACCTTCTCTCATGGCTCCAGAAATTTCGAATAATTAATCTGAAAAGCAGACAGAAAAGACGTGAACTGCTTAGACATTCCAGCAGAGAAGTTGCTGCACGTGTGTGACGGGGAGAGGCCACTTTTCACCCACACAAGGAGACCACAAACTGGGCAGAGAGCGTCATCTGAGCTACAAAAGCAATGTGCTCAGAAGGGGACATTAAAGCATGTTACAAATTTAAGAGGAGGTGAGGAACTGGGTGACTTTATTCCCTCATCTCTATTCCCTGGGAAATTTTCAATGATAAGTACTTAACATTAGCTATTTTTAAACTGAAAAAACACTTTAAGAAATTATATATAATTCGGGTGGCGCCTGTGGCTCGGTGAGTAGGGTGCCGACCCCATATACCGAGGGTGGGGGGGTTCTAACCCAGCCCTAGCCAAACTGCAAGAAAAAAAATAGCCAGGCGTTGGGCTGGGCACCTGTGGTCGCAGCTGCTCGGGAGACTGAGGCAAGTGAATCACCTAAGACCAGGAGTTAAGAGGTTGCTGTGAGCTGGGACACCACAGCACTCTACTCAGGGAGATAAGGTGAGACTGTGTCTCTTAAAAAAAAATTATATATAATTCTACACTGCCTTGACAAGATAATTCACTCCAAAAACTATTGCCATTAAGTGTTTAATACTTTAAATTAGTTAAAAACCAGATTAGGCTTTTATGAATGCTTATGACATCCAAAAACAAATTTTTTTTGAGACAGAGTTGCCCTCGGTAGAGTGTCGGGGCATCACAGCTCACAGCAACCTCAAACTCCTGAGCCCAGCCTCCCAAGTAGCTGGGACTACAGTTGCTCACCACAACAACCAGCAGTATTTTTTTTTAGTGACGAGGTCTTGCTCTGGTCTGGACCTGGTGAGCTCAGGCAAACCACCCGCTTTGGCCTACCAGAGTGCTAAGATTACAGGTGTGAGTCACCATGGCTGGCCATCAAAAACAATTGTGAAAAGCTCAATGAATTTAAAATTGTAGCAGAATGGAAAAATAAGTGATATACAGAATCATATAGAAAGTTTATGACCCTTCTTACATAATTAGTACTTGCTAAGAGGTCAGGCCCTTTAGAGGATAATAATCATCTTTCCTATTTCCACACATAATTAACATGGTTTCCTCCTACTTCTAAGTTTTTCATATACTTCATTCAATACTAACAGGTTTGGTGTGATCTTAACACTGTGTTGGGGATGGGGGAAGACTATGGGGGCAAAAGGAGACACGTCTGTGGCCCAGGCTAGTCTCAAACTCCTGGGCTCAAACGATCCTCCTGCCTCAGCCTCCTGAGTATGTAGGATCAGAGGTCTGCGCCTCTGTGTCCACCTTTCAGATTTTCTTTTTTTTTTTTCTGTAGAGATAGAGTCTCACTTTATGGCCCTCAGTAGAGTGGCATGGCATCACACAGCTCACAGCAACCTCCAACTCCTGGGCTTAGGCGATTCTCTTGCCTCAGCCTCCTGAGCAGCTGGGACTACAGGCGCCCCGCCACAACACCCGACAATTTCTTTTTTTGCAGTTCGGCCAAGGCCGGGTTTGAACCCGCCACCTTTGGTATGTGGGGCCAGCGCCCTACTCGATGAGCCACAGGCGCCGCCCCAGATTTTCTTTTTATACTGATATATTTTAACTCACTGCATTTGCGGAGAGCACTTTGTCCACACTACGTTTTCAAAAGTTTTATTTTAAAGTAACTTGTCGAGATATGTTAAGTCTTTCTTCATGACGTGATTTAAAATACAGTTTTACTAAATGTTACGAAATGCAGGAGGCAGAGAAAATGTTAATACTGCAAATACATTTCTAAAACCAATAGTCTAGGGAAGAACACCGTCACGTTTCAATGCCCTGCCCCGTCACTCCCGGAACAGCACGCACTGAAGCTCGGGGTTCTCATCGATCAGCCCTTGAATCAGCACGTCTTTGGCCAACTTAAATATTTCCTGAGAGTCGTCATCTGTGTGACTTTCTGGATCTCTGTTTAAGAAACATCACAAAATGACAAACATTAATACCTGCTTTCTAGCCTTTCTGTTCAACCCCAGTAACACTGTCTAGAACTAAAGTAAAAAAGGCTAGCTCTTCCTTTTGAAGAGGGCTCTAACACCTCAAATCCCACAAGGACTGTCACGTGTGTGCACGGGCCTGACACCCTCACCCACACCCTAGAGCTCTGCATCATTGCTCCTGGGGGAGTGGGAGCGGGGTGGCCACGCTGGCCAGCCCCAGGTGTCTGGCATGCCTGGTTGAGGCATCCTGCCGAGTTACTTCCTTTAGTTCTGCCAGATCTTAAAAGGATAACTACGAAAATAAGTTTTATAAGCAGGACACGTATAAGCTTATAGTGCTTATAAGCTTAAACATTTTTAGGTCAACCAATAATTTCACTCTCTGAACATTTCCCCCACACACGTGAAATGAGTTAAAATAATGAAAAAATTCAGTATGGGTATGAAAATGAATTTAATTATTAATCACATGATAAAAACACTTTATTATGTTCCAGATTGCCAAAGACACCCAAATGTTATGAATTAATACAAAATTAAAAAAAAAAAAAAAAAAAAGACCCAAATGACCCCTAAAACAAAATGTCAGCACATAGCGTACCCGTAACTGTCATGAATCCACATGAGAATATTATACATCCGCTCCCTACACACTGCAGAAGGGTGGGAAACAAACTCCACAACCGGGGCCAGCAGTTCATGTAGTTCTCCTGGTTTCAATTTTGCCATCATC
The DNA here is from genome assembly GCA_963574655.1 of Perodicticus potto. Lineage (NCBI taxonomy): Eukaryota > Metazoa > Chordata > Mammalia > Primates > Lorisidae > Perodicticus > Perodicticus potto. The sequence continues at coordinate 37,845 of CAUYRH010032480.1, read as the reverse complement.
TTATAAATTACATCCAGGCACACTTTTTGTCTTTCATCATCTCTATAAGAGAGAAGTACGACAGGCAACTTCTTCTTCTTCATGTTATTATGTAGTTTCGAAACTTGTTATTATTATTACTTGTTGTTGTAATAATGTAACATTTACATTAAAATTACATTATTACAAGTAATTACCATGGGCTAGACTTTTAAAAGTAAACAAATTAATACAATGTGCTGTCCTGCAATGGATCCTGGAATAGAAAGAAGACATTGGGGGAATAAAGTCTAGTTCAGTTAATAAGAATGTGCTAATGTTATTTCTTAGTTTTGACAGATGATCTAAGATTATATAAGATGTGGAAACTAGAGAGAGGGTATGTAGGGAATTCTATGTATTAGCTTAAACTTTCCTGTGAATTTAAAATTATTTCAAAATAAAAAGCTTGTTTGGAAAAAAAATGTGATATGGCAAATCAAATAAGCTAAAAATATAAAAAAGTTCAGATTTTTTTATATCTGCTGCTGGCTTATCACGTTATTTCTCTACTCTTTTAATCCTAGCACTCTGGGAGGCTGAGGCAAGTAGATTGCCTGAGCTCACAGGTTTGACACCAGCCTGAGCCAAAGTGAGACTTCGTCTCTGAGGGAAAAAAAAAAAAGGTTTGTGGCAGGTGCCTGTAGCCCTAGCTACTCGGGAGCAAAGGCAAAAGGATCACTTCAGCCCAAGATTTTGAGGTTGCTGTGAGCTATGATGCTATGGCACTCTATTGAGGGCAACAAAGTGAGATTATCTAAAAAAAAAAAAAAAAAAAATTCCCCCCACCCCCAGATTTTGAAAATGCCTCAAGTGCTACATGGAATGTCACTTATTAGGTTGCATGCAGCCTGGGTCTCCTGCTTGGTGCACCTCACCCTTATAGCACCCAGCTGGGGGCCTAACGCCACAGGTGCTCAGTGAGTGGTTACTGAAGGCCGAAAGGACACGATGGCACACATTCCCTGTCACTGTCACACTGCATATTTATCAGTCACTTACTGCCATGTAAACACAGGTATATAGACCAAGACTGGGAAAGAGTAGAGCGATAACATGATAAGCCAGCAGTCTGTCGCCCTGGGTAGAGTGCCGTGGCAGTGTCATAGCTCACAGTGACCTCAAACTCTTGGGTCAAGTTATCCTCTTGCCTCAGCATCCTGAGAAGCTGGGACTACCAGTGCCCACCACAATGCCAGCTAATTTTCCTATTTTTAGTAGAGATGGGGTCTCAACTTTTGCTCAGGCTGGTCTCAAACTTCTCAGCTCATGCAATCCACCCGCCTCGGCCTCCCAGAGTGCTGGGATTACAGGTGTGAGCCACCTCATTTGGCCTTATTTTGCGATTCTACACACAAACAAACAATTTTAATACATTAACTAACGGCAAAACAGGTACAGAACTCAAAAGCATGGAGTTTACATTTGAAGTGGGCTGGCGATAGCCGAGGCGGCCACGTAGAGGGCAGGGCCCGCAGGTTCAGCGCACACCCCCTATTACACTCTCTTCCCTTGCCTTCTCCAATTCTAACTCCACAAATACACATTTCATGGAAGCTGCAGCTGAAGGAGAGGCACTAGCAGGTTGAGGCCAGCAGGACACTGCTCACTCACCTGTGCCTCATGATTTGAACAAAGTCCTTGCTCTTTAACTGCAAATACAGGTCTGCTGTTTCCTCGGCACGGCAAAGCACCACCTCTAGACACAGCGTCTTCATCACTCCATGAAACTTTGGCAGCAGGAAGAACACGGTGTTCATGAACCTGGAAGGAGGGAGGATTGGTGAGGTGGGGACTGTGACCTGGATGGGAGGACTGGTGAGGTGGGGACTACGACCCAACCCCACAGGTGCCTGAAAGCCCCTACCTGTCAGCAAGAGGAGGGAAGCTCTTGGCCACTTTGTTCAAGCACACGATGAATTTGTCCTCCATAGTATTCTGATGTTGCTTCAACTGTTTTACAACCAAGTCACACACAGACTCCTCCAGTATCTGAAAATTAAATTTCTTTTCAGATACACAAAGGTGGAAACTTACATTAAGCACTGAGAATAAGGTTTATCTTGAATATTTAAATGAATTCAAGGAAAGTGTTCAATGTTCAACAATAAGGCTCATAAAGCAAATGAGAAATAGGAGGTGCTGGGATGTCCTCTGGGCAGCAGGACCGCCACACGTCCTGGCTCTAAGCTTGAGGATGGTATTTGGGGGGCGGGGGTGAGACTGTGCCTCGAGTGCTGGTGCTGGTGCTGGCTTCTGCCAGACAAGGGGACACCGAAACACCACAAGTGAGGTCTTCAAGAAGCTTTGCCGAAGTCAGTGATTAAATACTATTTAAGACACATTTTAAGATGTTCAGGTCTCTGCTCAAAAATATTTACATAGAACAGAATCTTCTACCAACTCCCCCACACAGTGGCCCCCGAAGGATATGCCCGCATCCATTTTCTCCCCAGCAACAGGGCAGTAGGATTACAGATTTGTCTGTGCCCTGTCTCCCTCCCCAGGGTCAGGGACACAGCCTGTTCTGTTCCCTGCTGCACCCCCAGGACCTAGAAACAAGTCAGTCCTCAGGAGTAAGTGTTCAACTGCATAGGTGCTTGGTGAAGTCTGTGGAAGGAAGTGATGGAAAATGTTTTCATCCATCACTCATGGCTCATCTTCTTCCTCACGAAGGTCAGAAAAGGACAGGAGGCAACCATTGTAAAGGCATTGAGACCGGAGGAATAGATTTTGAATACAAACTTACTGTATGTTGAGCATCCCAAATCTGAAAAATCTAAAGTTCAAAATGTTCCAAAATTCAAACTTATTATAGCACGGACCTGACACTCAAAGGAAATTTTCACTGGAGTATTTTAGATTTTGGATTTTCAGGTTAGTGATACTCAAACAGTTAAGTATAATGCAAATATCTCCAAATCCAAAATCTGAAACACTTCTGGTTCCAAGCATTTTGAATAAGGGATATCTAAAATGTACTATGAGGCTGTACTGTGAACTCCAACCTATACTATGAGGCCACTTTTAAAACGATGCTCAGGAAAGTCCTGAACACAAAACCGCCAATTTCAATGACCTGAATCCCATGGAGAATATTTTAATTAAGTACTACGCTACAGATTCACCAGATATGTGTTGTTCTTTTTCTGTTCTTAGAGACAGAGTATCGCTCTGTTACCCTGGCTAGAGTGCAGTGGTGTGGTCATCGCTAACTGCAAGTTCAACCTCCTGGGCTCAAGCGATCCTCCTGCCTCAGCCTCCTGAAGTGCTAGAATTACAGGTGATTAGTAATCTCAGGCCCAGATATGTCTCTTTAGTAAAAGTATTTAATATGATAATACAACGAAATGGTCATAATCTAGCAAGTAAAGAAAGCAAGCTAGGCTGGTTGCATGGCTCACATCTGTAACGCCAAGACTCTGGAAGGCCAAGGCAGGAGCACTGCAGGACACAGGCACACGGGGCTGAGGAGGCCTGAGAAGGGCCCACCCCTGCTCAGTAGCTCTGTAACTCAGTCCTCACCTCAGTATTCACCTGCCCAAGTGATTTCCTGCAAAAGGAAATCCTGGGACCAAGTTTATAGCAATGAAAGCTGGTTAAGTACTCATCCTGACTTTATAATAAAAAATCAGTCATCAATCTGCCAAATCCTTAAATATTCACAAAGCTCCCCTGTGTTTAAAAAATAATATCTCAGTAATCCCAGCACTCTGGGAAGCTGAGGTGGGTGGATTGCCTGAGCTTAGGACTATGAGACCAGCCTGAGCCAAAATGAGAACCCATCTATAAAAATAGCCGGGTGTTGTAGCAGGCACCTGTAGTCCCAGCTGTTTGGGAGGCTGAGGCAAGAGGATCGCTTGAGCCCAAGAGTTTGAGGTTGCCGTGAGCTGCGATGCCACAGCAACAAGGGTGACAAAGCAAGACTGTCTCATGGCAGACACCAAAGACCCACGACCTGGAGCAGCTCGGACCTGGTGAATAACAGCTCTTCAAGTCTGTAATAAAAAACGGCCTCCCATAAAACTACACTGCAAAAAATGAGAAAGAAACAGAAGAGAAAACTCAAAAAGGCTGAAGGGACAGAACCTGAAGACTGTGTGGTGGGAAAAGCACCGGACGGCCGCGCAGTAACGGGAAGGTGGGGCATTCCCTGCGGGGAGGGGATCACAGGTGCTGATGACACTCAGAGACCTGGAGAAAATTTAGATTGTCCAGAGTTAGCTGAAGCATTTCTTAATTCTCAAAAAGCTGGTGAAGAAAAAGATGGCGCAGAAAGAAAATCTTTATCTGACACTGAGTCAGAGAAAAGAGATATTGGCTGAGGAGCCAAGAGGCTCTGCCAGACTCATGTCCCTGGAAGAGAAACTGGTGCCACCAACAGCAGTGGGGAATTAATGCTTCTTATGAAAATGGAAAGACTTAGACCAGGTGCAGTAAAAGAGGCAATTATGAAGTGTCCTCAAATTGTAATTCCTTGTTGAAGAGGGATTAGTTTGCCATTCTGGTCCAGGAGGTAAAGCCCAGTAATAATTATCTGTGATGCTTTACGTATATAAATACATACAAACACACACATATATACATACAGAATCTCGGTCGTGCTTTATTGATCAACTAGTGTGAAGATATAAAACTACATTCTGATAAACCCAGTTTGATACGTTCGTTGTGAAAGTAGTAGTGAGAGAGATGCTGGAGGGGATTTTTTCATCAGTAGCACGGGTTACTTTGAACAAATAAGTAGAAGCCTTCTCTAACTGCTTCCTTTATCAGAAAAGGTTATTTGATACCATGGTGTAGAGGTATTCCTTCTGCACTAGAGAACAGCTTTTCTAGGAGAAATTCCATAGCCTTATTCAATCAGAGCTTGTGTTGTAACTCACATGCCTAAAGACCATCCTGTTTTTTTAAAAAAATTATTTTTGTGTGTGTATACACAAATTATTTACTTTTTCTTTTTTTGAGACAGAGTTTTAGTATGTCACCTTCAGTAGAGTGCTGTGGCATCACAGCTCACAGCAACCTTCAACTCTTAGGCTTAAGCGATTCTCTTGCCTCAGCCTTCCAAGTAGCTGGGACTACAGGGGCCCACCACAACAACCGGCTATTTTTTGTTGCAGTTGTCATTGTTGTTTAGCTGGCCTGGGCTGGGTTCGAATCTGCCAGCCTTGGTGTATGTGGCCAGTACCATAACCACTGTGCTACAGGTGCCGAGCCTATTTTCTTTACTTTTAAACATTCACCAAAACAGGAATCACAGGAAACCTTATGCAATGACATCAGTCTAAGCAACCTAAGACTTGAAAATTCTCCTGAAGCCCTAACATTTCAAATTAAATAGCTGATTGTTAACTAGACAATTTACATGGATAATTTAAAGACACTTGTATCAGAATCCATATCTATATGTATGGTCACATAAATGCAAAACTGTGTTTGCAAAATTCCTAAAAGGAAAGCCTTATCACTACAAATAACCTTCCCATACAGATGAGGAAACTAGACAAACCTTGGTGCATTCTAATTAAAGATTCCCCTAGTGTGCCATTTCTTTACAGAAGTTCAAATCCTTGTACAATACTGACGAAGATCATAATTAATGGATTATCTAAGGCTTGGCTCATAGACACCTAAGCAGATGGTTAAGCGATGCCGGCGGTTTTGGACCTGCTGACATAAACAGCGAATAAAGACGTAATCTAACTACTGACCGCAGGTTTTTTCCCTCTCCTCGCTCCTTACACGTAAACTCAATCTTTTCAGTACCTGTGTTATTGGTTCAGCAGAAGTCATAAAAAACCAACTTCATAGTAATCAGAATGTCATCCAGCCACATACTGTTTACTTTATTGTAGATAATGGTGAACAGCAGCCAATAAAGTTTTATAGTCCTTTAAAAAAAGTCACCTATTTCTGGGTACAGTGTCTCACACCTGTAATCCCAACACTCTGGGAGCCCGAGAAGCATGGATTGCTTGAGCTCAGGAGTTCGAGACAGTCTGAGCAAGACCCAAGTCAGGGGTTGTGGTGGGCACTTGGAGTCCCAGCTACTAGGGAGGCTGAGGCAAGAGGATCACGGAGCCCAAGAGTTTGAGGTTGCTGTGAGCTATGACGTCACAGCACTCTACCCAGGGCAACATGGTGAAACTCTGTCTCAAAAAAAAAAAAAAAAAAATCACATTATCATCTCCCAAATACTAAGCACTGTATTTGGTATACAGCAGGAAACAGTGAAATATTAAGTACACTGAAGTACATTGTTTCCAACAGCATACAGGAAGTATAAGTGTCAAGGTCAAGTATCCTAACAAATCCAAACTGACAAATGTTTATTTAAAATTGCACAACATACTCACATTTTTTCTCTCCGTAATATACTGAAGAACAAGTCCCAGAACTTCTGCCGCTGCTGCATACACCTCTTTATATTTCACAAAGGACATATTATTGACCAAAGCTTGAAAGTATCTACAATAAATACAGAAAATATGCTTAAAATAACCCAGTCTATTGTTTGACATAAAAAATTAAAACTTCCCTCCTCTTCCTATCATATTAGGAGCACAAACTGCAAAAATCTGAACCTAAAACAATATCCATTACACGTTGAATCCTCACGTCAATCTGCATTCGAGGGTCTGGGCATTAGAACAGAGGAGCGCGGTGGGCCGGCAGCCCAAGCACACAGAACTATGTGCCAGGGCAGTGAGAGGGAAGGCTACTGTGCAAGATCAGTAGGCACTGGCTGCCGCTCAAAAGCCCCAACCGCAACAAGACCAGGACAGTATGATACTGAGGAAGAGAAGGCACGGCCAGAGCAAAGGCAGTTTATGCCAGTGCAGGCAGCACATCTAACCACCAGCCCATAGCACTGCCCTGAGGAAACTGAAGCTCAGAGCAGCAGCCTGTCCACAACTAGGCGAGCTCCTGCCGAGCTCTTGCCCTGGTGTCTCAGCCCTGAGGTCGCAGCCTCAGCACTAGTGATGGGTGTGAGGGGACCCGAGTCCAAAACTGAAGGCCCAGAGACGGAGGCTGGGGCTGCTGGGTGGAAGCCTATGGGGTATCCACAGGTGAATTCTGACTTCAGTGTCCTCCAAGCAAGGTGCAGAAGTACCCTTTGTGATGTCCCTGACCTGCATGTGTCACGTCTGCTGCCCGTCACCCAGGGTAGGATAGCTGGGTCCCAACAGGTCGAGCTCAAGGGCAACAAAGCCCAGCACCCCTGCAGTCCCTCTACAGCCTGAGCCCTGTTAGGACACAGCGGGTGCAGCCCCCATCCCTCTCGGGGATAGGTGCTGAGAGGATCAGCCCCCAGAATGACACCCTCACCTGTGGACACACGTACGAAAACCCACACTAGCTTTCAAACATACATTCCCATTCACTGCAGACACACTTTTCCCAAACAACTCTAAATCCAATTTTCTGAATTTAAGTAGGAAGACTTTTAACATGGGTTCTGGCCCTTAAATTTATCAAAACTGAACTATGCTCCAGTCTGTCAATGCAATTCAGAAAGATTTTAACCTGAGATAGTCGAGCAGAAAGCATGATACTCACTGCAGACTATCTATGCCGCACTTGGGGTCATGGGGAGGCAAGTCATTGGCCATCACGATGCCTAATAATTGAATTCCTACTGAATTGTCCTTAGAATTAGGATCTTTACTGGAAAACTTTTCAAATATTAATCTGAAACAAACAGAGGAGAAAAGAGAGGTGGGTACAGAATTACATTTCAGATTACGTTCCTCTTCCATCACAACCTTTAATTAAATTTCATTATAACCACCATTTACAACATGCCGCATTTTAACTTAAATTTCCTAAAAATATTGCAAATAGTAGTAAACATATACCTGTAAGGGATGGATAAGCAATCCTTCCAGCATTCAACGAGGGTTTTTATAATTTCAAGGTTGTGTCTAAATACAGCTCTTTTTGGATGAAAGACATGCTTCATTAGGAAATGGAGCAGCCGATTTGCTAATATTTCATCTTTAGGGACCCCCTGAAAAGATATTGAAATTCCACATTAACATGCAGCATTCCATTCTGGAAAAGCACTTTTTAATTCTAAAGTCTACTTACAAAAAGAAATCTGGCATATACTGATGAGCCCAGCTTCTAGTTAAAGCCCTATGGGTGACTTTTTAGGGGTGACCTCAAGCAGTGGCGAGGGCTTTCCCTGGCAAGGCCTGGGAGCAGCCGGCCAAATCCTCAGTGTTTCTGCATTCCTCCTTAGAGCTCCATTTCTAGGTCCCTATACTTGAGGCCCTGGCCAAAGTCCTCTTTAGGGAAGGAGGGGACACTGTGAAGACGCTTCCCACTCTGATGCCTGGCAGGCAGAGCTTTTCCTCTCTGGGACTCCCCTTGGCACACACCCCCTGCCCTCACCTCAGAAACCATGAAATGGCTAAGCCTTTAGTTCCAGCCCCTCACCAGTGGTCATCTGCAAACTGTGTTGACCCCCTGACTGCAGCCCAGTGCACTGTTCCTGGGGGGAAAGGGAAAAGGGGAACTGATGCTTTTCCCCTCCAGTTTTAGCCTCTTGCTTACCCTACTGCAGGTGAATGATTAAGAGTTTTCACTGCTACTTTCTTTTCATTTCTTGTTGCTTTTTTATTTTTTTAAGAAACAGGGTCTTGCTCTGTTGCTCAGGCTGGAGTACAATGGTGCAATCACAACGCACTGTAACCTTGAACTCCTGGACTCAAGGGACTTTCTGCCTCAGCCTCCTGAGCAGCTAAGACTGCAAGTGTGTACCACCACACCAAATAGTTTTTTAAATTTTTTATAGAGATGGGTTCTCACTATGGTGCCTGGGCTGGTCTTGGAACTTCTGCCTCAACTAGCCTCCCAAAATTCTATTAATGGTATGAGCCACAGAACCAGCCTGCTGTGACTTTAATCACTTATGTGACACCTGGCACTTCTACACTCTCAAGCTTAGCTGAGCTCCTAACATCTGCAGCAATCTTTTCAATGGCTCCTAAGTGAAACTAAACATTCTTTTAATTTTTTCATGTTATTAGGCAGACTGTAAATTATTCAATCACTTTATGACTAAGAAGACTGAAGATGGCTTCCTGTGAGATAAGGGAGATCGATACAGCCCGACACAGATGCTGAGCAGGCTACACACGCTGGTCAGGTTTGACAAAGCTCCACCTCAAACACCTTCACATGAAAACCTCTGTGCCCATCGGTGCTGCGGTTTAAATGAGCAGGCAAAGTGCCAGCACACATGGTCTGCGCCCCAGGTCCCGCAGCACAGTGTCACTGTCTGGCAGGTGCGCCCCAACATGCGTGCTCACCAGCACGGTCACAGCCAGCACTCTGCAGGGAAACGCCTCAGAACCCTACACTCAGGGTCTGCCAACTTTTACCTTACACGTAACTTTAATAAGCCTGTTATTTAGTTCCCAAGCTCCTTGTAAGCAAAAGCAATAAATGAAAAAAAAATAAGTGCCTGACAGCTTAGTAATAAAAGCCAGGTAAGATGGATTGCCAAAAGCAAAGAGAACCAGAGCAGGATGAGTAGTGGGAGCAGCACAGTGACATGATAGCTACCTGAGTTACCTAAAAACTAACTCAAGGTTGTAGGATGAGCTTGAGCTGTGCGGCATGTGCACTATAGGACGTCAGCAAAGGAACAACATACCACTACATAAAAGATGCATCAGGCCTTACCGCAGGAGTGGCCACACCTGTCCATGAAAGAACAGTAACCACAATCTCAACCACCATGTAGTGAATGCCTTCTCCTCCACTGTTTTCAGAAACAGCCAGCTGCACCAAGGGACCAAGCCAGTGCTTCGCGAAAGGGCGAAAGACCTATAGGAGAATTTAAAACTCAAATATTATGAAATGTTCTAAATAACCAAAATATTAACACAGAAATATATTCCCCATCAGCCAAAATTTTACGTTATGACTAGACCTAAGTGCAAAAGAGATATAAATTCCAACAATTACCCTACTTGATCAAATTAGATTCTCTGCTGAATTATCTCTTCATGGGCTCCTGAAATGATTCAATGGAAATAAATCCGTTACTGAGCTTTCCATTATTAAAATCTTTCTGATATAACGGTGCTTGTAGAAACCAAAATCAAAGTATTCTACAGCAATCTTCTCTGTTCCATCTGAGTAATATTCAGCTATAGAAAATTCTTTTACTTTATGCTAAAGGATGAGGTATAGGAAAAGTGAGACTACAAAATTAGGTAGGTGCACGTGGCTAATTTTTTTTTTCACTTTGTGCTATATTCAGTTATAAAGACCACATGGCAGCCTTTACAGCTCAGCGAGTAGGGCACCAGCCACATATACCTAGGCTGGCAGGTTTGAACCCAGCTCAGGCCAGCTGAACAACAATGACAACAGCAACAAAAAAAAGCCAGGCGATGTGGCAGGCACCTGTAGTCTCAGCTACTTGAGAGGCTGAGGCAAGAGAATTGCTTAAGCCCAAGAATTTAAGGTTGCTGTGAGCTGTGATGCCACAGCACTCTACCAAGTGCAACACAGTGAGACTCTGTCTCAAAAAAATAAAAATAAAAACTAAAGGCCACATGCTTAGGTCTCTGAATCTACATAAGACATATCCACTCACACATCCGCCCCTCGCAGGACATGCCATTCTGATGGACCAGAGCAGACTGAAGAGTACAGTCCAGCCTCTTAAGCTTCTACCTTCTCTCTCCAACGTGTTCTTGGGGGTTTCTTACCTACTTTTCTCACAGCTTAATCTGTGTAGTTTCAAATCTTTCTTGATCATACCCCACAAGAAAAAAGAAAAAAAACAGACTACACTCTATGCATCCACTTATTTACAAATAATATAAATGAGTCACTTTACTATGTTATTAAACTACAACGAATCCTTAAAAGTTGAAAACTCTAAGATAAATGAAAAGTTCTACTTTTTTTCTTTCATAGGACGAGGACCACTTTCAGCATCTCCTTTTGAGAACCACTGTCCCACCTGCTCAAGGGACATGTCCCCAGGTGCCTCAGAGGCCCCTCGCAGCCGCACTGCGGATGCAGGTAGTAACTTTCTCAGCAGCCCCCCAAAGAGAGAAATCAAAAGTCAAACACCCAGGAGAAACCAAGTCAGCATGTACAGGGACATGGGCTAGAAGTCACGTGTGGCCCCACGTGTGATGGGCTGAACTGCATCTCCCAAATAGCTGTTAAGTTCTAATGCTCAAAATGTGCCCTTATTTGGAGACTGGCTCTTTATAGAGATTATCAAGTTAGAGTGAGATTATTAGGAGCTCTAATCTAACATGACTCGTTTACTTATGAAATAGGGATACTGGGATACATGGACAGGCATCTGAGGGAAAAAAGTGCGAAAACACAGGGAAAACACCGCCTATCTGCCCAGAAAAGCCGGAGGCCACCAGGAGCAGGGAGCAGCCTGGAAGAACTGTCCCTTATAGGCACCAACCCTGCCAACATCCTGGCCTCAGAACCGCTGTTTAAGTTCCCAGCCCTGGCACCCTATAACCACAGGTCCAGGAGCGAGGAACTGAGACCTGAGGAAAGCAGCCCCTTGCAGCCCCAGACCTCCCAGTGGGCTCCCATCACATCTGCAGAGCTGCCAAGGAAGACTTCCTGGGGACCAAGAGGACAGGGTTGCCCACCACTAGCAGCTCCTTACTGCTCACTGAATGAGCCCAGCACTCTGCTCAGCAGGTCTGCCTGGCTGGTCCACCGCCCTGCCAGAGCTGCTGCTTCTGCACAGGTGCACTCCCGCGCCCACTGTGCTTATCACTCCTGGGCCCACCACGCTTATCTCTCCTGGGCCCACCTCGCTTATCACTCCCGCGCCCACCACGCTATCTCACTCCTGAGCCCACCATGCTTATCTCACTCCTGCGTCCATCACACTTACCACTCTTGGGCCCACACGCTTATCTCTCCTGGGCCCACTACGCTATCTCACACCAGGCTATCTCACTCCTGCGCCCACCACGCTTTTCTCACTCCTGCGTCCACCACACTTATCACTCTTGGGCCCACACGCTTATCACTCCTGGGCCCACCACACTTATCTCACTCCTGCGCCCACCACGCTTATCACTCCCGGGCCTACCACTTATTCTGGGCCCACCACACCTTCTCTAGAGTTTTCGGTTCACAGGTGGAAGATGCCCTTTTCTGGCTTGGGGCCTCACCAACTGCCTGAGAGTCTGTTGTTTGTAATGCAGAGTTAGCAGGAATATTTTCACCATTTGTTTTTGCCACTATAAACAAAGAAATCTGGTAGCCATAGAAAGTTGGTACATGTACGTTATACAAAGACCACTTCAAACTCAATAAAGGTTAACTTACGTGTTTTAAAACAAGAACAAGGAGATGTTGCTGGGTAATTTATTCAGAGAACAGATATGCCATGCTCTGTACCTTTCTATCTTTCTTTGTTGTGGTTTTTAAAATAGATTCACAGAATTATAAAGAACTGTTAAAGAAAAAAATTTCTTACCTCTTCTGTATTAATAACAAGCTTGGCTAAGAAGAGACGGATATTTATTGGTACTGATGGGTTTCCAAGTTTGCTGTGGAGAAATTTCATCCAAGGAGGAAGAGCTCTTAGTGCTGAATCCTGAAATAAAACACTCACAATTACCTTTAAAAAATGGAATAAAATAACCTCACACTTTGATATTATGAGAAAACAAAGACAGATATGAACAACAAAAACTCATGCTTATTTGACATGCAGTTTGGTTTGGTCTTCAGTATTAGAAGTTGATGCTCAGTGTGATTCCAACGACAAGTGCTCCTGCTAACAGACAACACAAGAGGGACGCACCTCCTCCCCCAGGGGCGCACTGAGGCGCCTGTGCATGTGCTGGACTAGCGCCACCATCGGGGCCATGCACTCGTGCTGGTTGAGCTCATCCATCTCCAGCTCCAGGGTACCACCTGGTTCCACGGGGTCCTGATGCTCCTACGAAGAGGGAAGGAGGGCATCCTATGAAAATGCCCCATGATGTGAGTGCACCATTATTAACAAAATGTGAAACGGGAGTCTTGCTTGGGGGGTAGTATCATATCACACTTAGGCAATGATAATTTGGTCACAGTATCAAACACACTAGGTGTGTTTTCTTACTAAACAACTAGAAGACAAACAGGATTCCTCATGCTTTCCTTACGTTCTAGGTACACTGGGCCCATCAGCCCCATCCTCCCGATCACTCCCCAGGGGGGTCCTTAGGTCACATGTCTCTGCTGCATGGGCCTCAGACTCCCTGACCTCCTCCCTGTGCTAAAGAAATGTGACTTCTCAGTCTACAGGACGTAAGGCTGGGCTAGGTCTTGGAAAATTCTCCATATGAAGTCTGTTCTCAGAGTCAGACGGTCTATAGAGAACTGGCTTCCCATAGAACGGCAAGGCAGAGCTGTGACCCCCTCTCTCGACAAACTTCAACAGTACTCTTGTGATGTGTGAAATGTGATCATCACCCATCTCCGGAAACGACTAGTGGGAGGATTGAGGTCTTGGGAGCTGTATGTATAGCTCTGAACTCCAGTTGAGAAATCAAATTGACTCATTTCCTCACTCAGGCTACTGTCTGCCAAATATGACAAGGAAGACATGTAACGAGGACCATCTGAAATACAAACAAGAAGAAAGCATGTGCATTCAGACACGACCAGTGAGAAATGCATCTCTCTAAACTCAGGGACAAGAAAAGCAGAGACACTTTCAAGAATGGCTTCCATCAACCCTGTGATTTTTTTTTTGAGATAGAGTCTCACTATGTCGCCCTTGGTAGAGTGCCGTAGCGTCACAGCTCACAGCAACCTCCAACTCTTAGGGTTAAGCGATTCCCTTGCCTCAGCCTCCCAAGTAACTGGGACTACAGGTGCCTGCAACAACACCTGGCTATTTTTTGGTTGTTGTTGTCATTGTTTGGCAGGTCTGGGCTGGACTCGAACCTGCCAGTTCTGGTGTATGTGGCTGGCGCCTTAGCCGCTTGAGCTACAAGTGCGAGCCAGATTTTTTTTTGAGATGGAGTCTCACTCTGTCACCCTGTGTAGAGTGCCGTACTGTCATCATAGCCCACTGCAACCTCGGACGACTGAGTTGCAGTGATCTTCTTGCCTCAGCCTCACCAGTAGCTGGCCAGTTTTTCTATTTTTAGTAGAGACAAAGTCTCGCTCTTGCTCAGGCTGGTCTCAAACTCCTGAGCTCGAGCACTCCACCCCCCATCCCCTCCCAGAGTGTGAGGGTCACAAAGGGGAGCCACCTGACCAGCCTAACCCTGTGATTCTCAACCCATTGTTCAGGTCAACAGAGCACAAAGGGAGTGGGGCGAAGACCTCCCTTTGTTTCTGTAAGTATTTAGCAGCTAATCCCTATTGTCAACGACAAAATTAAGTTAAACTGGCTCCCATTTTAGGATATGAGTAAGAGATTTTCTTTGCATTTAAAATTTCAGTGATGAATATTTTTGACTCACATGTCTAACACAAATACGGAAAGAAATTCTACTGAAAAACAGGTCATCCAAAATACATAAGGGATTCAGAGAACTACACAGAAGTTCAAGTTTTATCCTCAGGTCAAGAAACAACAATAAAAGCTATAAAGAAAAAGTAAACAAAAAAATCCTAACAAGGAGCATGTGAAGGGACAAAGGGTTGACTTTAAATTGGGGGGACCCTCCTCCAAGGGCAGTGACCAAATGTCAGGAAGGGCACTGGTGTCTGGAAGCTCTAATGTTAAAAGGAACAGCCAGTGCAAAGGCCCTGGACAAAAGCGAGCCTGCACCCACAGGCCAGGATCCCCTGCAGGGTGCAGTGAGCAGGAAGGAGGGCGGCAGTGCTGGGGCCTTGGGCAGTACTGTGCAGAAAGGGACGAGATGCAGCTAGAGATTCGGAACTAAGAAGAGGCAGCATCGGATTTGTCTTTTGACGGAGTTTTCTTAATGTGTTGAAATAATACACAAACACTCTCATGCAAGCAGATTCTCCAAGGATCTCACAGTTTTTTTAAAGTGTGTAATATCTGAGCACCAACTGGCCACTAGGAGAGCTTTTCAAGCCATTAAGTTTAGCTAATTATACTTCTTGCAAAATAAAATTTTATTTGCTACTTAAAAATAAATTTTTTTTCAAACTCAATTTCCATGTTTCGGAGTGGTTAAAATATTTTCTATATTAAACAAATACCAATTTTTAGAAGTCTTTCTCATTATTTTGAAAACATCCTACCTGAATCCCCGCTTGTTATTTCCCTGGCTTCTTTCCTAATTTCCATGTATTTCTCCTTTCTTTCCATAGGAACCTATTAGGCAAAACAAATACACAATTTAAAATGTTTCAGGACTGTGATCATACTTTGCTATCTTAATAGCAAATCTGGCAACAACAACAACAACAAAACTACAACAAATTATGAAATCTTAAAACTTTCATTAAGTTTAAAAGCACTCAAAAATGTCCACAGAAGAGAAATAGGTGAGGACCCTAGAAGGAAGCCTCTCCCCCTTCACCCTCCTCAGCTCCGAGATGGCACACTGTGCGGCCTGTGCTGAGCTTTCGTGGCCACATGCCTGGGTCGCCCACAGGCTTTACTTAATCTCGGAGCCTCAGTACCCTCAATTACACAGTTACCATACACATAGCACCTAACAGTGTTGTTCTAAGATGTAAAGTTCAGAAGTAACACATACCATGTGTCTAGATGCTCAGTAAATTGGTATTGTTATTTCTTTTTTAGTTCTTTGAACATATGCCTAGAAAAAAATCCAAGTCTATGCCAAAAGGATACAAGGTAGGAAGCAACCATTCACATGCAGTGAGGAGGCTGAGCAGAAACGTGCAGGTCGTGGTGTACGAGCGCGGCACTCTACCTGCCTTCCCATTTCCAACAGGCTGTAAGGCAGCAGCCACCACCTTCTCATCAATGGTTTAGCCGGGCATGTCACTCTGAGCTTGGCTAAAACCAAACGTGTCCCATCTGCTAGAGCAAGTCCTCCAGTTATCACTGTGAGGCCCCATCATCATGCCCAGCTGCCCCTGCAGTGCCACAAGGCTGTGATTCACACCACGCTGGTCTCAGCTCCTTTAAAGGAATTTATTCAACAACAACTCAGGGATACGTGCAAACAGCTCCTTTTACTGGCACTGTTTTTCCTTCACAAAGAAATCAAGTCCTTATCAATCTTGTAGCAGTTGACTGAGACTATCTCAAGACGAAACTGCCAGTGTTTGTAGCTGCCAGTTTTCCTAGTTGAAAGGAGACATTACAACTTTTCCCTACAAGCACTTGACAATGTTTTTAAGCTTAGAAACATTAACAATTTCACTTACCTCAACTTCTACAGGAAAGGAATAGCAGCGTTTCAGGTCTACCAGATTCTCAAAAATAAGCAAGTTCTGTAAATTCAAAGATCACAATGATATCTAAGTGGCAGAGATCCTTATAACTGACACACTACTGAACTGAGGCTACTTCATAACTCACGAAGCACTTCAGCTTTAAAATATATCTGCAGAACTAAAAGAAAAGAACCACATCTTCAATATCACATGAAGATGCAAATTACAGGATACCTTTAACTCCTATGATACAACCTTTGAAATCCTACTGTGAAAGCAACAGTGAACACCTCAAGAAAGGCCTACCTTTTCTGGTTTTTCACTGAACAGAAAACCTTGGTAAAATTTTAGGTCATCGAAGACACAACAGATGACAGAGATAGCACAGTTGTACGCAGCACAGTGGTAAAGTCTCCTCCTCCCCAGCAGCTGACTCTCCCCAGCCATGTTCTCCGTAAACGCATCATGGCACAACCTGCAGAGGACAGCGAGGATACGTCAACCCACTGGAGACCCTGCTCACGCCCCACCGTGCCGGACACAGCACCGGGTGCTGGGGTGTGAGGGTAAGCACATCACATCTCACAGCAAAGGTAGCCAATGTGCATCGCACCGCTAGGTCAGCACAACAACAGGGGTCAGTAAAGAGACAAGGACTCAAGGTAGACGCCAGCAGCCCAGTCTGAGGCGCTAGCAAAGTGAGGGACAGTGTCTGAGCTGACTCTGAATGTAAGTGAGCCAAAGGAGAAACATGTGCCGGCATTCTGAGCAGAGTCACTCAGAACAGGGGCTAACCCTGTGGTGAGAGAGCGGAAGGATGTAGGTTCCTGCGAGAGCTCACATGCAGTGCTAAGGAGCACAGACGTCAGCCTGCGGGATAGAGTTGCTGCTTATGCAATAATAATATCTGGCGTGCAAAGGCTGAAGTATCTGCTATCTGGTTCTTTACAGAGAAAGTCTGCAGGCATCTCTTAGTCAAACAACACAGCTCATGCCTGTTGTGCCAGGTAATGAGGAGTCTGAGGCAAGAGGATTACTCAAGCCTCAGTTTGAGGTTGCTGTGAGCTACAACACCAGGGCACTCTACCCAGGGCAACAAAGTGAGACTGTCTCCAAAAACAGAAAAAGTCTGCTCATTATCCCTGTTCAAAAAACCAGGTGCCTCTGAAGGGTCCTAGGCATTGAAATGAGACCATCAGACTCACATTTCAGCTGTCCCTGTCACCACCACAGCAGCAGCGTTATAAAGGATGATGACAATGATTCGACAAATGAATTCAGACACTAAACAGGGTCAAACAAAGGGCTCTGGGAACAAGGGCATGGGTTTTAGAGATACTGAGAGAAATAACATCGGCCAAATCTATATGGTGGCATGGAGGGTGGGAAGAAGAAGAAGAAAAATGTAACTCCCCAGTCTCCACTCTGTGCCAGTGAGTGGACGGTGGCCTCCCGCACTGAGGAGGGAAGACGAGAACTAGGAGGAGGAGAAGGGCAGTGACGAGCGTGGAGAGAAAACAGGACACCACAAAGTCTGTGTTCAGTGTTTCCTAGGAGGAGAACTTCATTAGAAGACTAGTTTCAGAGAAAATATACTTAACTACTTTGTGTTTTATAGAATGTCTGTTAAAAAATATTTACCACTATAGGCGGCACCTGTGGCTCATCGAGCAGGGCGCCGGCCCCAGATACCGAAGGTGGCGGTTTCAAACCTGCCCTCGGCCAACTGCAAAAACAGAAAAGTAGCCGGGCATGGCTGGCGCCTGTGGTCCCAGCTACTCGGGAGGCTGAGGCAAGAGAATCGCCTGAGCCCAGGAGTTAGAGGTTGCTGTGAGCTGTGTGATACCACGGCCTCTACCGAGGGCGATAAAGTGAGACTCTATCTCTACAAAAAAACAAAAAAAACTAAAAAAAATATTTACTACTCCTTTAATTTTAAATTATTGTCAGAAAAAAAAATATCCTAAATCCGTCCTTACTGTCAAATACAACAGCTACACGTGGGGGAAGGATAGCAAAAGAAAAAAAAGTTATTCTTTATAAAAGATGTGTACAGGAATAAAACGTTTGTTATGAAATAACATGCTAAATTAAAGTTCACCTTAGTAGTTTATACATAAGAAAAAACAAAACTATAAAAGTTAGTATTTTAATAAAACATTTATTAACGTTATATACATGAATAAAAATGTATGCACCAAAAACATTAACAAATCAAACCCCAAATAAAGTAAAATCTTACTTCAAAAGTGTCTTTGTAAGTTCATTCCCTTCTGTAATAGACGAGCCATGGAAAACTTGATTGACTTTAGATTCTTTAGAGTGAACATCATCTTTTGGAAGACGAGAATACATCACATCTAGCATCTTATAATAGCCCATCTTCTTGGTGATTTGAGTATCAAAGGCAGATTCGCTGAGCTTAAGAAAGGTAACAAACAATCACTGTTGACTTTATCATACATGAAAAATACCTTATTGAATATATCCAATTTTATACTTAATATACTTTAGATTTAGATAGAAATAACTTTAACAATCAAAACCATTTCAATAAAAGAGCACCCAGTTGTCTAAGTCTAAAACATGGGTCTGTACACTGCTGTGTTGAGTGAAGTAGGGAATAATGCACAGTGTCCGCGTAGTAAACCCAGGGCACACAATGTTTGTGCAAAATCTGACTGAAGACATGGGAGCAGGTGAAAATCCAACACATTTTCGACTATTTTGACGTCTACAGTAATGATGCATTAAGAATGCCATGCCATTGCGTATCCATGATTCTTAGGGAGGCTGGATGAGGTCCCGCACCTCCAGCCCACAGAAGGTGCCGGAAAGATGCCCTAGTTCCTAGAACCTTGACTGTGACTTCCTCAAATGGCAAAAAGGGCTTTGCCAACATAATTTATTTGAGGACCTTGAGATGGGGGATTATTTTAGATCATTCATGTGGGCTCTACAGGAAATGGCATGCACCCTTATTGCAGGGATGTAGCAGGAGTGTAGATAGGAAGAGAATGTGACAACAGAGGCAGAGGCTGACAGTGCCAGCACAGCAGGGTCTGCTGTAGTCGGCAGAGGCTGGCAGAGGCTGGCAGAGGGAGGAAGAGCTTTACTCCGCAGTCCCCAGAGTGTGCACAGCCCTAACTGATTCTGGACTTCTGGCCTCAGAACAATGAGAGAGCACATTGCTGCTGCTCTCGGCCACCAGATCTGTGGTGAGCTGTCAGGGCAGTCACAGGACGTGGCCCCCGGCTCAGAGGGAATGCTCCATGAGCAGTAGGTGCCACTGAGCTGAGCACACGGTCTAGAAGATACTAAGAAGTACAATACCTTTGTAAACCTGGACTTCAACACATCAATGGCATCCACCACGATTTTGCTAAAGAATTCTCTTAAAGCATCCAGGCTGCAGTGTCGCAACAGAGTGAGCAGAGCGCGGTCTACAAATGCTTGCCGAGTGGTACTTAGAAGCAGCTCATCCCTCCTGAACATTCTGCATACACTCTCCAGAAGGCCTACTTGGGTAACACAGGAACCCCTAAGAACAAAAGATTACAATGAATATTCATGCTCTGAACAAATATTTTATAAGTGCCTATTACATAAGAGCCAAAGTAAATACCAACAATTATAAACTACAAAATAACTTTAAGGATTAAATATATAAAACCCACAAAATACAAAAAGCATTTGCATAAAACCAAAATGTTCTAATCAAATTTAAGAATTAGGAAGAGGTTTTTGTTTACTTTCAAAGCTGATCTTGCTTAAAGAACGCCTGGAAGGCTGCTCAGGTGCCTGTAGCTCAGTGGCTAGGGCGCCAGCCACATACACCGGAGCTGGTAGGTTTGAATCCAGCCCGGGCCTGCCAAACAACGACAACTACAACCAAAAAATAGACAAGCGTTGTGACAGGCACCTGTAGTCGCAGCTACCTAGGAGGCTGAGGCAAGAGAATCACTTAAGCCTAAGAGTTGGAGGTTGCTGTGGGCTGTGATGCCACGGCACTCTACCAAAAGCCATAAAGTGAGACTCTGTCTCAAAAAAAACCGCCTGGAACAGGCTCAGGTCTAAAGATGGTCACGTTTCCAGGATTTGAAACTCATGAGCTAGGATTTAAAAATTCTAGTCTCTCAGCTGAGAGTATTTGAATAACATAACATATTTGAATGAAAATTTGCCTAAAAATCTGTAAGAATGCAAAAAGGCTAGGCGCTGTGGCTCATGCCTATATCCTGGCACTCTAGGAGACTGAGGTGGGTAGATTGCTTCAGCTCAGGATTCCAGACCAGCCTGAGCAAGAGCAAGACTCTATGTCTAAAAATAGGCGGGTGGTGCCTGTCGCTCAAAGGAGTAGGGCACTAGTCCCATATACCCAAGGTGGTGGGTTCAAACCCGGCCCTGCAAAAAAATAAAAAAATAAAAAATAAAATAAACTCTGTAAAAATAGCCAGGCATTATAGCAGGCACCTGTAGTCCCAGCTACTCTGGAAGTTGAGGCAAGAGGATTGCTTGAGCCCAGAATTTCGAGGTTACTGTGAGCTATGACACCATGGCACTCTCCCTATGGTGACAGAGTAAGACTTTGTCTCCAAAAAAAAAATGCAGAGCTATTTTCTTCATTTATAAAAATAAGAGGGTTAACAGTAAATGATCATTAAAATTCTGATGCTTTGAAGGCAGACATTAACCAGGGCAACAATATTAATTTGAGAAGGTAATACGGTCATCAAGTCTAAGGTTGCAGCACACGACTGAGTGCTGGCCAGGCTTTGTGGATCTCATCTGGGCCTACCACAGATAGCGCACAGGTACCCCAACGCGTGTGATCGGTTGTGAGATGGAGCTGGAGGAAGGTAGGGCCCTGATAAAAGAAGCCCCAGAGAGCTGTCCTGACCTTTCTGCCATGGGAGGACACAGCAGGAAGCAGGCCTCAGTGGACAGACTCTGCTGGCACACCCGTCTTGGACTTCCAGCCTCCAGAACTATGAGGAATTAATTCCTGCAGTCTAGAGACCCCCCAGGCTGCAGCGATCTGCTGTAAGGTGAAGAGGCAGAGGTGGGAGCAGATCCCGCTGAGCGGCTCAGCAGACAGGGTGAACTACAAAGACACCAAGCTGGGCAGGGCACCAGGAGCACTGCGACCTCATTCACACAAGATGTGCAGAAAATGCATGTTTAAAAAGATAGACAGTGGATCCCTGGTCACCTGGAGCTGGGGTTAGGAATGGGAATCAGCAGTAAATGACCAAGTAGGATCTCATTTGGGTATAAAATGTTCCATAGTACTCACTGCACCACTTCATAAAGTTCCTAAAAATCATTAAATTATATATTAAAATGAGTAAATTGTATGATCTATAAAATATAACTCAATAAAAGAAATTTACATGGATATTTACAAATTCAATATAAATGCTAATTAAAAAATTCATTAGAAAAAAATTCATTTGAAATTTCCAATTAGAAGTAGCCAGAGCATTAAGCCCTTACTTCAAAAATCAATAAACAAATATGTCCCATTTTTCCCACTGTATTTTTAGTAAAATACTAAATTGTATTTTAGAAATCAAACAGTCCTACTTATGAGGGCAAGTTCTTCATCACAGTGTAATTCCAGCTACTAAATTTAGAAATGAGAAAAAAACAGAACAGAAAACTGTCAGCTCGGCACCTGTGGGTCAACGGGCTAAGGTGCCAGCCACGTACACCTGAGCTGGTGGGTTCGAATCTAGCCTGGGCCCGCCAAACAACAGTGACGGCTGCAACAAAAAAAAAAAAAAAAAAAAAAAAAAAAAAAAAATGGCTGGGGGTTGGGGCGGGCGCCTATAGTCCTAGCTACTTGGCAGGCAGAGGCAAGAGACTCGCTTGAGCCCAGGAATTGGAGGTTGCTGTGAGCTGTGATGCTACGGCACTCTATCCAGGGTGACAGCTTGAGGCTCTGTCTCAAAAAAGAAAAGAAAACTGACATATCAAACTGTTAACAGGGTAGTTTTTCTTTGTATGACATTTTGTGGTTGTGGAATTTTTTTTTTTTACATTATTTCATCCAAGAATTTAAAAATCTTCAGTAAAAGTGCATAAAAGAAGAAAAATTTCTTCTCCTTTTAAAATTTTCTATCTCCTTGGTTGTGACAAACCTATTCTTGTCCCTGTGACGTGTATCCTTGATATAATCAAACTTGGCTTCTTTGAAACCACCAAATGTTATTTTTTTGCTCCTGATTCAATATTGGTATTGAAATTTGGAGATGCGAGAAGCTATAAATAAAAGTAAAAATGACAAAAAAAAAAAAAGAAAGAAAACTGTCTGTTTATAATTCTTCATGATTCAGGGCCAACTCTTAGACGGGTGCTGAGGAGCACGGCCGGCTGGCTCCAGCACCACTAATGGCAGGACCACAGACGCCACAGGCCCTGATACCACGAACATCAAGTGCAGAGCAGCAACTCCTGAGCAGTCCTGCGGAAGCCTGAGCCTGAATCTAAAAGAACTTTCCATTCACAGGAAACACGGAGGCTGGAGGAACAAGTTAAATGGCAAAAAAAGGATGCGATAGGATGAATCCATAATGTGAGACCCTGGACAGCATAAGCGTCCAGGTCACTTCAACAACAGAAGAAAACTTGAGGAGGCAGACTTCGGACACAGGACAGTGAAATACCATGTTTGCATCAAAACTCAAATAATCCAGTAAGTAAAGAGCACTGGAGACCACAGATTTAGGAAATCTGAACATGGAATTACTAGTAATGTTGTTCAGTTGATAATGGAACTATAGCTTTCAAAAAACCCACATATTTTAGAGATATATACAGAAAGATTAAGAGGCAAAATGACATGGTGTCAATAGATTTCTTTTAAATCACAGTAATAGCAGCAAAAGAGAAAAAAGATAAAAGGCAAGGGTAAAGGTGGGAAAATGCTGATGCCTGGTCAACCCGGAGCCTCATTTATATTCTTCCTTTAGCTCTGAGTATAACTGAAAACTACCACAATAAAACTTTGCTTTCTTTTAAAGAGAAAAATCAAAATAAAATTTAGTGGTAAGGGTTGAATGCCACTCACCTTTTCTACAACAGTTCCTTCCACAGTTCCTGTGACCCCAGACTAGAATTACCTACCTTCTGGCAATCCTCTGGAAAGTGGATTGAAATAATTCTTCCATAACATGTTCCTGTTCTCGACAAAGAATTTCTGTCATCAACTGCAACAATACAGGACTTTGAGATAATTCCAGTGCATCCAGAAACTAGAAAAAAATGTATCATCGTTATTGCAATTGTTAGGTTTTATTCTTTTTCATAGTTCTAATAAAAAATATGTAAAGAAAAACATAACAATTTCACAGAAAATTAACAAAGGCTAATGTTTTTGTCATCTTTACAGATACAGTAAATGCCTGGCATATGATAATGTCCATTAAATACTTGAGTTTTGATTCTTTTTAGGTTTTGCAAACCTTCTTCCCTTCATCCCCAGTTTCTGAAAGTCCTCTTCCCTCATCTGCCCTTTTATCCCAGAGACACGTGTCTTTCCCACCCGGTCTTCCAGACTCAGGATCACTGTAAAGGAAGTGCCTGATGCCATCTGCCCCCGTGGGGCCACCGCTGGCTGCCAGGTGCATCTCAAAGCCATGACCCACTTCCTGTTTAGAGAAAACCAGGGCAGAGGGACAAGTTAAAATAACAACCTAAAGAAAACAATTGGAATATTAGAGGATAACATCCAAGAGAAGGTCTCTGGTTTCTTCCAAAAACTGGATGTCAGGGAAGAATGAAAGGGTTGGGGTGTGAACCAACTCGAGATAAAAAGAGACCAGTAACGTGGTCACTCAGCGCGATTGCTGATTAGACTGTTTGGAAAACACACGGGGCATGTGGAGGGACGTGGACATGGACTAGACACACAAGAGGGTGGTCAGTACTCTCCAGTGTGGCTAACGGTACTGACCCTTTCCTCAGGACTCATATGCTGAACTATTTACGGATGAAACATCATGTCTGCAACTAACCTGCAAATGTTTCAGCCAAAACAAATAACACACATACAGATAAAGGAAACCTGACAAAAGCCAGCAAATGCTGAATATAGGAGACGGTTATGTGGATGTTTATTTTATCATTCTTTCAACTCTACTGTGTTTGGAGAAAATGATATAAAATGGCTGAGGCAGAGAGAATCTGTGTCAATGGGTGTTGTTTGGCTCTCTTGCAGCACGAGGATGGATACGGTCCCTGGACAAGAGCCCAGGAGAGAGAGTGGGACGACGCTGTCCTGCCTCCATGGCTCGTCCTAGCACCACATAACAGGAGCACTTTCCCTGCACTCTCTTCCCAAAAAGCATCTCTCAGTCTAACCCACACTCAAGGGAAGGAAGTTACTGCCTGTCCCAGGGAAGGACAGTGTCATGCTGCAGGCCTGGGGGACAGGCTGTGGGTGCGGTCAGGAGCCTAGGGGACAGGCTGTGGGGGCAGTCAGGAGCCTAGGGGACAGGCTGTGGGGGCGGTCAGGAGCCTGGGGGACAGGCTGTGGGGGCGGTCAGGAGCCTGGGGGACAGGCTGTGGGGGTGGTCAGGAGCCTGGGGGACAGGCTGTGCTGGGCAGTCACGAGCCTGGGGGACAGGCTATGGAGGCGGTCAGGAGCCTGGAGGAAATAATCTGTGCTGGGCGGTCAGCTGTAGAGCAGACTCTGCCACCGCCCTCACACTGTCCCCATCCCAGTGTATCACAGTGTGTTTCCACCACCCATGTCATTATGTTTCTTCCTTGCTCTGTGTGTATGCACCTTAAGACAAACACAACATCCTTTTTGCAGTACTGGGATACGATCCTGAGTATGGCAGATCACTGCCTATTACCTCAAAGTGATTATTTTTTTAGTGGTCAAACCGCTGAGCATTAGTTGAGCACACAGTCACCCAGAAAGGAAATGACATTTACAGCCTTGCCCATACGACATGGTGATGGGGATATCGGCAGAGACACCTGCGTGCGTCCCGCACTGAGCCCCAGAGAAGGGATGGGCTCTCTGGCACGCGCTCCTCCCACCTGCTGGCTGGAAGGGAACTAGATGGCAGGAGTGGGGGCAGCCACACTGGATGAGACAGAAGCCGTGTGAACAAAAGGATAAAAAGAGAATGGGTTCCTATTGATTGCGGGGCTGCTCTGGGTTACAAAAGCCAGGAAAAAAAAATCTATCTTGCTTAAGCCACTAGCAGAGACCCTGCTGCATACTAAATATGAGTTTAGCATCCCTAATCCAAAAATCCAAATTTCAAAATACTTCAAAATCCAAAATTCTCTGACTACCATGATACCACATGTGGAAAATCCCACGCCCAACACCTTTGTTTTCTAATGGTTCAATGTAAACAAATGTCATTTCAAGCACAAACTTGTTAGAAATATTGCGCAAAGTTATCGTCAGGATATGTGCGTGAGGTACGTATGAAACAAAAATAAATTTCCTGTTAGATTTGGGTCCATCCCCGAGATATCTCATTGTATATATGCAAGTATTTAAAAAAAAAAATCCAAAATCTGAAACTTCTGGTCCCCAGCATTTCAGATAAGGGTTAAACAACCTGCAATCTCACTGATATTTACTAAATGCTTCTCAAATAGTCCTACTCAATTAAATTTTAGAAACTACAACATACTGGCAATATTCTCTCAGCTTCTTTTGGAATTATTGTTCATAACTTTATGCACTTTATATATTCCATGTTATGCACAATGTATTTCACCATTTAAAAATGGGGGAGGCCTTGGCTCGGCGCCTGTGGCTCAACGGGCTAAGGCACCAGCCACGTACACCTGAGCTGGCGAGTTCGAATCCAGCCCGGGCCCGCCAAACAACAATGACAGCTGCAACCAAAAAATGGCCGGGCGTTGTGGTGGGTGCTTGTAGTCCCAGCTACTTGGGAGGCAGAGGCAAGAGACTCGCATGAGCCCAGAACTTGGAAGGTTGCTGTGAGCTGTGATGCCACAGCACTATCCAGGGCGACAGCTTGAGGCTCTGTCTCAAAAAAATAAAATAAATAAAATAAATAAATGGGGGAGGCCAGGAGCAGTGGCTCATGCCTACAGTCCTAGCATTCTGGGAGGCCAAGGCAAGTGGATCACCTGGGCTCAGGAGCTTGAGACCAGCCTGAACAAGAGCTGTTTTTGTCTTTAAAAACAGCTGGGCATTGTGTCAGACTCCTGTGGTCCCAGCTACTTGGAGGCTGAGGCAAGAGAATCACTTGAGCCCAGGAGTTTGAGGTTGCTGTGAGCCTTGACACCATGGCCCTCTACCAAGGGACACAGAGTGAGACTCTGGCTCAAAATAAATCAATAAATAATTAAAAATGAAGGAAAAATTAATTCCAAGAGATTGAGATATGCTTCTGCCTCCACAGACAGCCAGCTCTCCAAACAACCTGAACTGAATTCTTAAGGTTAGATGGCTTTTCTGATTCTGGATAATTCACTCACTTCTTTCCATCAACAAATGTAACCCTCTGCCCCTCAAAATTCAGTGTTTTTCTTGACACTACTAAACCAACCTTCTTCATGCAGTCTGCATAATTATTGTACTGCAGAGTCCCTGGGGGGAATTCATTAGACTTCAGAGGGAAGCTAGAAACGATGAGCTTTTCCAGAACGTGCCGCAGCTCCTCCAGGCTGCCCCCAGTGAGGCTGGTGAAGAATGGAAGAAGAGTGACAGCTTGGCCCTGCAGAACAGAATAAATACAATTACTGCTTCCTAAAGAGTTTGCAAAGAAAATACTATGTACATTCAATGAAGGACTTTTTTTTTTGAGATAGTCTCGCTTTGTCTCCCTCGGTAGAGTGCCGTGGCACAGCTCACAGCAACCTCCGACTCTTGGGCTTAAGCGATTCTCTTGCCTCAGCCTCCCAAGTAGATGGGACTACAGGTACCTGCCACAAAGTCCCGCTATTTTTTGGATGTAGTTGTCATTGCTGTTTGGCCAGCCCAGGCCAGGTTTGAACCCACCAGTCCTGGTGTATGTGGCTAGTGCTGTAACCACTGTGCTATGGGCATCGAGCCTAAGGAAGGACTTTAGAGTGCCTTGTGTGTTGTATTAAAAACCAACCTGAACACAATTCTGTACCTCACCTTCCACTCTCGGGTCAGTCAGCTGATCTGGGGTACGCACACGTAAATAAATAGGAGACTGTGCTCAGATTCTGCACACGCTTCCCCTTTCTACAAATAAAGACCCCAGTAGAAATAAACCAGACAAGTTTTGTGCCGGGGGGCAGGGGAAACATCTTGAACAACCTAGAGGTAATTTATAGCTTCCCACTGCAGAACCACATGACAACAGGCACTCAGCCAGACAGGAACTAGGCTCTAATTCCTGTCTCCCTCGACTGGCAGATCAATCCTAAGAGATGCTCTCACATATAAAATGGGAAACCTCTTAACCACACAGAGTAGAAAATTCCAAATCATCCTCTTTAACCAGTAAAAAGATTCTTTTCATCAAGACCAAACTTTAACAAAGCTTAAAATCAAATTATTATAGAACTTTAAAATCAACAACCTTAAAATTATAGTATTTATTAAATTATTGATCCAAAATATTAATCAAGAAGTTTTATATTAATAGAAAAATGATTAAGAAAGTTAACACAGCAATTCCAAAAAGCCATGATAATCTCATGGGTATATTGTAAGAGAAACATTCCCACGGTTTGAGGGGCGTCCTGAAGCACGTCCAGTACACCGTGGGAAGCCCACAGGTGGGCAGGACCTCACAGCTGGGACAGAGGCCCGACGCTGATGGCCATCAAGCCTGGGAGATCGTGATGGGGGTTCACCATGCAAGGCTCTGTATTTTTGCACGTTTGAAATCTGCCATAACTAAAAATACCACAAATATGCAAAAATATAAAAATGGGAAAATAAAAGAGAATGTAAACTTTTAAAGTCTTTTTAAAAGTATCCATTTACCTTTAAATGAAGACCCAACTTTGCATCAGCCAGTAGACTAGTGTATGTTGTAAAGACTTCAAGGAATGAGCTGTGATTTGCACTAAAAGATACAGATGAATCAATCTGTGGGGAAAGCAAAACAGGACACATTTCTGTATTATAACTCTTATCTCCTGTAACAAATGTTTCAACTTCAGAACTGAACTGTCAATTAGTCCTTGGGCTTCTCCAATATTTCAACAATCTTATTCTGGAATATTTTAATATGTCTGTTAAGACAATGCATGTAAAGATAAAATATAAGAAATAAATAAATATGTAAAATAATAGAAAAAGAAGAAGTATAAGGTAATTAGCCAATTATTCCATCAAAATATTTATCAAACCAATGAGCTTTTGCAGCAACTTTCAAAAAATTTTTACTTTTATTTATTATTTATTTATTTGAGACATAGTCTCACTATGTTACCTTGGGTGGAGGGCCGTGGTGTCACAGCTCACAGCAATCTCCAACGCCAACTCTTGGGCTTAAATTAAGCAATTTTCTTGTCTCAGCCTTCCGAGTAGCTGGAACTACAGGCACCCATCACAATGCCTGGCTATTTTTTTTGTTGTTGCAGTTATCATTGTTGTTTAGCTGGACAGGGCTGGGTTCGAACCCGCCAGCCTCAGTGTATGTGGCTGGCGCCATAACCACTGTGCTACAGGTGCGAAGCCTCAAAAACTTTTTAAAGATACAAGTTAGGACTCAGCGTCCATAGCACAGTGGTACAGTGGCAGTCTTATACACCAAAGTTGGAGGGTTTGAATCCAGCCCAGGCCAGCTAAAACAATGACAACTGCAACAAAAAATAGCCGGGCATTGTGGTGGGCACCTGTAGTCCCAGCTTGGGACTTGGGAGACTGAGGCAAGAGAATCACTTAAGCCTAAGAGTTTGAGGTTGCTGTGAGCTGTGAGCTGTGATGCCACGGTACTCTACCAAGGGTGACATAGTAAGACTCTGTCTCGAATTAAAAAAAAAAAAAAGATACGAGTTACACAGTTTGAAATCACAGATGTGACGGCACATTGTCAGGTTTCTCAAAGCACCTGCAGGATCTTTGCCAGTAAAGCCAGCACTGCCATCTTGCTTTCAGGAGCAGAATCCTCGGCCCACCACTTGTCAAACTTCCTCCAGTTTTGCAGAACGGTCATGGCAAGTCTCCGTCCTTGGTGCTGAAGTCCTGCTCGGTCCCTGAAGCTCTGATCTAGCATGCCATTCAAAACGGCGCTCACCTGAAAACAATGTTGTGCTGATAAGGTAATATATAAAGTAAAATTTACTTTCATTTCATTTCAAAGCTACTCTTCAAAAACAAAGATGCTATTTCTATATTAGAAGCTTATCTACCTCAAAACTCCTCGAATTTGATCTGAGGGGTACTCTACCCACAAATTTTCCCACAGAACACAGAGGGTGGGCACATTTGTGTCACCAGGCTTACTTGCCCACCTGCTCCAGGTTTTCTTGTTGTGGGGTGCTCTCGATGGAACTCGACGTGTAAGAGGAATGAGCTTTTTTCCTCCAGCACAGCCACCATGCAGGATGTGCACACAGGGACCCTAAGGACACCCCCTCCCCTGGTCCCTACGTCCCCCACCCCACAAGGAAACACGGGCCTCGTCCTGGTCAGATCGGCAGCCAGCACTTCCGCCACGCCGACAGCACAAACATGCTCAACAGACTTTTCACGTGGAACACAACCAACATTGCCCTTTTTTGCACTTTTTGTTCTTCCTAAAGTTAACCCTTGTTTGCTTTCTTTGCTGTTTGCAGTGTGCCTTTCATTAATTCGTCATCAAACTGCCCAAGTTAATAGATCACCTCACACCATCTCCACAGAGACTCGGCTTCCGCCTGGCAATGCTGGTGCAGCCTGGACACTCGGCCCCCTCCCGCCTCAGGGCCAACTCCCTGCGTCCAGCATGTCCTGCTTCCTGGCGCTCTCCTCTGCTCAGTGGCCTCCCCACCAGGGGGGCACACTCCCTTGGGATCTGCCCCCCGACACCTGCATTCTATTCTCACACACGACCAATGGTCCGGTTGGATCTGGCTCAATTCAAAATCGAAACACCAGGCTGAGACTTCTGTCAGGAACTTTGGAGGAAATTTGGCCATCAGTCTCATGGCATTCACAGTGCTGTTGAGAAGACAAATGTCACTCAATTTCTTGATCCTTCTTCCTGGTCAAATACCAGGGTTCTTAATTCCCCCAAAAAGTGCTCCCCCTGCAGCCATTTCCACACACCCTGAAACTCTGCCACTTGGACCCTCCAGGCCTCCATTCCCCGGGGGCTTCTTGAGCTGTGAGCAGTAAAGTCTCCAGCCCTGCGCTCCAGCACAGAGACCTGCTACTCAGCCTTGGGCTTTGACCCCAAGGCTCCTCCATGTTTCCGTATTTTCTGGTTTTTTTTTTTTTTCACTCTATTCTCTTTGAGGGCTCCTTGATTTTATCTTCCAAACTCAGTTCACTTTTATTCTCTGATGCCTATGCTTAATTGCCAAAAGCTTTTTTAATTCTGTGATGTTCTTTTTCAAAGCAATTCTTATTTTGCTGATACAGTATCTTCTTGCAACTCTGAGCTTTTCTTCTTCCTACATTTCCATTTCACTGGACAGTCTGGGGACACGTTAGTTTTTTTCCTGCTGTCCATTTCAAATCTCTTTTCTTGGGTGCTTGGGCTCCTTGGCTGCAGGGTTGCACATAGGAACAGACTGGAAGTGCTGCGCGCAGGACACCCCGGTGGTGAGGACTGCTGCAGGCTGACCTGAGGGGCGGTGACGTCTCCATCTTTATTTTCTGTTAGGGCTTGTCAAGATATTCTGATATCCTGCCAAGGGTATATAGCATTTCAGAAGTCAAATCAGAGGAAAGCGCCAAAAGCCTCCACGTCTAGAATTCAGGTAGGCGTCCCTTAATTTCCATTTTTGTGAAGGAATCCTTACGCTCAGCCACGCCAGAGCTGCCCCCTCCAGAGACAGTTATCCTCTGCAGAGAATCAGTGCCCATCTTCTCCTGAAGTGGGGAGGGCAAGGCCCCCAGAGCAGGGAGAGGTGGGTGCTGCGGGGGAGGCTGGCTTTCGCCCAACCCCCTGCAGTCTCCCCTTACACTGCTCCCACATCTGGACGGCTTGGCACACACAGCCGCCTGTCCCCCACTGCCCTGTCACGGGAGCCAGCTGGGATCTGAAGTCCGTCACACTGTCCTTCTGAGTTACACCCATTGTTACTCTAAGAAGTCCTTCCTCCTCACCTCTGTGTCCTTTATAAATGTGTTGTTGCTTTTCCTTAACCCCATTCTATCACTTTAGAGGGATTTGGAGAAGTAGAGGTAAGGGTATATGTTTTTATTTATCATTATCTTCAGAATTCTGATGCTCAGAATGCTAAATCTCCTGACTATCATGGGTCTACTACAATTTTATTTCTAACCTTAAAAAATATAATCCCTAGTGTAATCTATCACAAAATATTCCCCTACAATGGACAAGCACTTTTTGGAATAAAAAACCAATAGCAAATTACGTGCTCTCCCTTAAAACAAAGACCCCAAAAGTTGATGTATAGAGCAGGTTAAATTTCAAAACCCCACAAGTTTAGCAAACCAAAGTCAGCTATGTGTTAAATACTGATCTCCAGATACGATGTGAAAAGCACACGGGGTTACAGCAGGAACATGCAGGGAATAATGGCTCAGCCTCGAAGCCCGGAGTGGGCTCTGAGTAAAGGAAGGTCCCTGGAGCTGGGACCAGGGAGACAGAGCTGCTCTGGGCCTCAGGACACATTTGAAAGCTCCAATGTCACGTCTGGGCAGAAGTCAATATCCTACTTAGTTGTCCCTTATAATATTAGGCCTACAGATTTGAGGGGCATGAAGGAAAGAAAAAAAATAATCAGTATTTCAAATTCATTAATATTTAGTAAGCACTGATTAATGATGACTGTGTTTCTGGTTTCTTTAATTTTGTTGTTATATACTAGCAAGAGCTTTTAACCTCTACAGTGGTTCTCAATCTATGGGTCGTGACCCCTTTGGGTGTTGAATGACCCTTTCCCCTTTCACAGGGGTCACCTAAGACCATCGGAAAACACTTAGGAAACGAGACAAACTGTATTAAAGGGTAGCGGCATTAGGAAGGTTGAGAACCACTGCGAAGAAATCTTACTTTAAGTGCTTTGGGAAGATGGTAATTCTTTTTATAAGCAGTACATAGGAAAATATTCACTTAAAGGAAAATTACATTACCATTTTGGGATTATCCACTGATGATTTCATGAGCTCCACTACAGCAAGATCTAGGTTTTCCAACAATTCAGTGTTGATAGTTTCAGAGAACAAGCTATAGAAATATTCTCCATGGGAGAAGCTGATGATGCTTCTGGGTGAGCTGCCTGTGGAGGGCACGGACAACACCGCAGTGTCCAGGAGAAGACTCACGAGGTGCCCACACTGTGGGGGAGAAAGGAGAAGTTCCGCACCCGGCCCATCTTCCGTGCCAAAGGAAGACTTGGGGAGCAGATGACTTTGAAATGAGAAAATCAAACAGTAAGGTCTAAAGAGAGCCTGGTATATGAAGCCTGGGTTCAAGCTTATGCTAGCCTTGATTTTCTAGGTTTCATTTTGGGAAAGAAAGTTTTCCTAACCCATGCTCCTTCCAAATGTCCAGGAAATCTTGTTGTTGCTGCTTTAAGGGTAAAGTCTGGCAAAGGTGAGTATTTTCAGACAATCTAAATATGTAATTACCTACAGTAAGAGGATGAAAGGGCAAAGAATAGGTTTCTGCTTCAGGAGAAAAGATGAAATGGAGCAAGCACACAGCACGGCTGCAGACCTCAGCTACCACAGGGGTCAAAGGGCTGCACGGGCCTTTTTTCCTTTTGTAGTAGCTCCAGGATGATCCTTCAGAAGCTTTCCCAAATCACTCATCTGAAGGATCACCACAGCTGGGAGGAGAGGCCACACGTCAACACAGGTCAGCTTTACTGCCACCAAGTGTTCTCTACCTAAGTCCTTCTAAAAATGAGGTAGAATAGACAAAAACTTCAATTTAAAAAGAACGTTCTTTTTATAAAAAAGTGTTGAGGCTGGGCGCGGTGGCTCATGCCTGTAATCCTAGCTGTATGGGAGACTGAGGTGGGTGGACTGCTTAAGCTCAGGAGTTGCAGACCAGCCTGAGCAACAGTGAGACCCCATCTCTACTAAAAACAGAAAAGGCTATGTGGCGGGAGCCTGTAGTGCCAGCTACTCGGGAAACTGAGGCAAGAAAATTGCTTGAACCGAGGAATCTGAGGTTGCTCCGAGCTATGATAACACCATGGCACTCTCCCCGGGACAACAGAGTGAGACTCATCTCCAGAAAAAAAAAACAAAACAAAACAAAACAGGTGACGGGGCTCACACCTATAATCCTAACACTTTGGTTTGGGAGGTTGAGGAGGGTGGATTGCCTGAGCACGAGCGGGACCCTGTAGTTGTGGCGGGTGCCTGTAGTCCCAGCTACTTGGGAGGCTGAAGCAAGAGGACCATATGAGTCCAAGAGTCTGAGGTTGCTGGGAGCTGTGACGCCATGGCAGTCTAATGAGGGTGACAAATGGAGACTCTGTCTCAAAATAATGATGATAATAATAATAATAAAGTGTTAAGAAAATAATCTTTTAGGCTCAGCGCCTGTAGCTCAGTGGCTAGGGTGCCAGCCACATACACCAGAGCTGATGGGTTCAAAACCAGCCTGGGCCTGCCAAACAACAACAACTACAACCAAAAAATAGCTGGGCATCGTGGCGGGTGCCTATAGTCTCAGCTATTTGGGAGGCCAAGGCAAGAGGATCACATGAGCCCAAGACTCTGAGGTTGCTGTGAGGTGTGACGCCACAGCACTCTACCGAGGGCGACATAGTGAGACTCTTTCAAAAGAAAAATAAATAAAATAATGTCTTAAAAAAGAGAATACTCTTTTGGAAAGAAAGTCAGTTCATGCAAACCAACTGCAACAGCTGTCTAGCTAAGACCTTAACCAAAGAAATTCCACTATTTCCAGAGACACAGCGCAAGTAAGCGATTTATTTCCACTGCTGGGAGAGCAAAGCACATAGCTGTTTTCCTACCAGTCCTCCAAAAGCAAAGGCCAGCTCCAGAAGTCCAATGGCCAGTCGCTTACAGCTGGGGTCTAGGGAAGGCAGACACTGTCTCTCATGTCCAGGGGCAATGCCCTTATAAACCAGGGAAAGAAGTTCTGTGCCAACAGAGTGATGAAGATCTGTAGACTAAAACAAGGCCAACAATGAAATGCCTAGCAAAAAGGTGTTTTATAGCAAAACCCCTTTCACTCCTCTGATTAGTTAAGAAATCCACTTTAGCTAAACTGACAACTGCCTTCCAATTTTAGCTCAACTTTGTTTTCTATGCTACATTTTTAAATAGTATTATCTTGCCACAAAGACACAAAAGCAGTTTTTCAGAAGTTTTTCAGAAGGCTTGCTCTGGAAATACTTTCACTTTTTATTTATACTTTCTATATTTACTTTCATGTTTATATCCCAGGTACTACCTATGTATCTAAAGCAAGTATTTCTGTAATCCCCATTTAAGCACACTCTATACATGAAAGAATATTCAACAAAGAATAAGTTATCATCATACCAAAGCTAAAAGGAATTCAAACACAAGTTGGCTGGGCTTACCTGAGACGGTAAGATTACATGCAACAAACCGGCTCTGTGAAGCTGTTTGCAGGCAGACACGACATACGCCAGCCTGGCCCTGTCCAGGTGCGAGTCGGGCCCACACAAGTCAATAGCACAAAGCTTCTCAAGGCTGGTGTGCAAGAAAAACAGAGAAAACTAGTGGGTTCTGATCTCATAAATTATCAGGAAGACTGACAGTGTATGTGCAGGAATTACCTGGCACTCAAATTCATGAACATAGTGTTAGAAACACGCAATACCAGACGAGGTCCACACACCCATCCAGAGTGGGAATCACATGTGGTGCTAAGCACATCTGAAGCGCATGTAACACTCGGCCCTGGGGAGGTGCTCGCTAAGCTTATGATTTCAAAGAACTGCTGAGGTCACAGACACCAACTCCCCATTAATGGGAAATTCTTGCTCCTGAAGAATGGAGCTGGAATACTTTCACTTTTTATTTATTTCACGACCACGAGCTGGGCCCACAGACTACAGCGCTACGCAGGCCTCATGTGGCCCGAGTGCCCACCTCTGTGCGCTGACTGCCTCCCTCAGGTGGGCCTCCAGGGTGTCTTTGTACGGGGATGTCTTTAGCGCTTTCATCAGGTTCACACAGACGCTGGGGAGATGATCCATAACGTGGACATCGCCGACATTGAAACCCATGCTCACAGGCTCACACAGCGTTTTCACCAAGAGCTTCATAAGGTCTGCATTACACAAATCCCTCTCCAGCAGCTGGAAGAGATGGTTTGAATACAAACTCTTCTGTCAGCCAGCATTTACATCTTCACCAGAGTGTAGAGTCCACGAGGTTGGAAATTTCCACCCACCAAGGGCAGGGGTTAGCAGAGTTTCTCTGCAGAGGGCTGGACAGTCAGTGCCCTCCCAACACAGCAGGAAAGAGCATGGACAGCAGGTGGGCAGAGGCACTGGGCTGTCTTGTAAGACTTCATCTACAAAAGCAGGCAGTAGGTCCTAGCCCCCACTAAGCACCCCAGTGTATCCACAGGGAACAGAACAGGCCTAGAATATAGCAGGCATTTAGCATATAATCCCTGGACGAACTGAATTAAGTGTGTCTATACAACAAGCCTCACAAATACATATGCAAATATGTGCGAATGTATGTTTCCTAACAGAGATGTTTGATCATGTATAAAATGCAGCCAGGCATGAACGCTGAAGCAAGAGGATTGCTCAAGCCCAAAAGTCTGAGATTGCTGTGAGCTGTGACTCCATGGCACTCCACCCAGGGCAACAGAGTAAGACTCTTGTCCCCCAAAAAAAAAAAAAGGTCAAACCCACTTGTAGTAGTAGCTTTTAAAGAACTCTCCAGTCCCAAGTACGGCCCTCACAGTAACAGAGCAGCAGGAGAAGCCTACCTTCCACCCTTCTTTATCCAGTCCCGAGTACGGCCCTCACAGTAACAGCAGCAGCAGAAGCCTACCTTCCACCCTTCCGGGGAGGTGCTGAGCAGGGTGGTGGTGAACTCCATGATCCGGACCACGACTGTGCACTTGCTGTAGCTGTACCTTTCCCCCTCCTGTGGGCTAGGCCTGTGACCGGCTGCCCTGGTGCCAAAGCACCTTTCCGCTGCTGTAATATCATGCATAGCAATGCTTTCTAAAAAGAAAGCCACTGCCTTCAAAAGTGAAGACTGTGCTTCAGCACCTAGAATAATTACAGCAAAGTATTAATATATGCTTTCTTCCAACTCTATGATCAACATAAAATTGCCTCTTTAAGTATATGTCCTATATACTTTCAGTCAAGATTCAAATTTTCTCAAAAGAAAAACTTTAGACTCATACAGTGAGAACACATCTATGGAAGATCAAGTCTAACGTGATCATTTTAAAGGGCAATTTAGCAATTCTTACTACAAGCTTTAAAAAACATGCATATTGATGCTATCAAATGTTTAAAAAACACAGGTGCTTTGATCCAACACTGAAATTTTAAACTAACAAAAAATAGTAGATTGGGCGGCGCCTGTGGCTCAGTGAGTAGGGCGCCGGCTCCATATGCCAGAGGTGGCAGGTTCAAACCCCGTCCCGGCCAAAAACTGCAAAAAAAGAAAAAAGTAATAGTAGAATTGCATTGCAAAGATGGGTAATAACGTTCGTTTTAGATGCAAAAACAGAAACAACCTAAATGTCTTTCAAAGGGGCAATGCAGAGATAAATCATGGTGACAGTCTTCAGGTGGGTGTGGACGGCCGCTGCTCATCTCCTGGAATCAATTCTCAGGCTTTTTCCTTAACCTCACCTGTCTGAAAACACACGTGGGCTGGTTCTCCTCTCCCATCTCTGCCCTGTTCATCACCCTGAATGCTCAAAGAGACAGACCCACCCATCCTCTCCCAAGTCCTACCACTGCTTCCTTTCCAGGGTGAAAAGACCTTCACAGCCCAGATAAATGGGACACTTTAAAATATTTGTGTATATATATCCAAAGAGTGAATAAAGGTAATGACTAAGGAAGACATCCCTTTGGACAATGATCCCAGTAAGTATAAGAGCATAGGTAGGGCTCGGCACCTGTGGCTCAAGCGGCTAAGGCGCCAGCCAGGTACACCTGAGCTGGCGGGTTCAAATCCAGCCCGGGCTGCCAAACAACAATGACGGCTGCAACCAAAAAGTGGCCAGGCGTTGTGGCGGGCACCTATAGTCCCAGCTGCTTGGGAGGCAGAGGCAGGAGACTCGCTTGAGCCCAGGAATTGGAGGTTGCTGTGAGCTGTGATGCCACAGCACTCTATCCAGGGTGACAGCTTGAGGCTCTATCTCAAAAAAAAAAAAA
>CAUYRH010032473.1:0-34484 GCA_963574655.1 Perodicticus potto | reverse complement strand
GACAACCTACCCAATGGGAAAGGATATTTGCATATTTTGAATCAGACAAAAGCTTGATAACTAGGGTCGATAGAGAACTGAAATTAATCCACATGAAAAAAGCCAACAATCCCATATATCAGTGGGCAAGAGACATGAGTAGAACCTTCTCTAAGGAAGACAGACGAGTGGCTCACAAACATATGAAAAATGCTCAGCATCCCTAATTATTAGAGAAATGCAAATCAAAACCACCCTGAGATACCATCTAACTCCAGTGAGAATGGCTCACATCACAAAATCTCAAAACTGCAGATGCTGGCATGGATGTGGAGAGAAGGGTACACTTTTACACTACTGGTAGGACTGCAAACTGATACAACCTTTTTGGAAGGAAGTATGGAGAACTCTCATAGAACTCAAGCTAGACCTCCCATT
Source organism: Perodicticus potto (assembly GCA_963574655.1). Classification (NCBI taxonomy): domain Eukaryota; kingdom Metazoa; phylum Chordata; class Mammalia; order Primates; family Lorisidae; genus Perodicticus; species Perodicticus potto. The sequence continues at coordinate 34,067 of CAUYRH010032473.1, read as the reverse complement.
TGATCCTGCAATCCCATTACTGGGCATCTACCCAGAAGGAAAAAATCCCTTTATCATAAGGACACTTGCACTAGACTGTTTATTGCAGCTCAATTTACAATCACCAAAATGTGGAAACAGCCTAAATGTCCACTAACCCAGGAATGGATTAACAGACTGTGGTATATGTACACTATGGAATACTATTCAGCCATTAAAAAAAATGGAGACTTTACAGCCTTTGTATTTAACCTGGATGGAAGTGGAACACATTATTATTAGTAAAGCATCACAAGAATGGAGAAGCATGAATCCCATGTACTCTATTTTGATATGAGGACAATTAATGACAATTAATGACATGGTGGGGGTGAGGGTAGGGGAGAGCAGAGAGAGAAAGAATGAGGGAGGGGTGGGGAAAGGAAGAGCAGAGAGAGGGAAGGAGCGAGGGGATGGGGTCTTGGTGTGTGCAACACCTTTTGGGGGCAAATCACGATTGTAAGAGGGACCCAACAAATGCAATCAGTGTAACATGGTTTCTTGTACCCTCAATGAATCCCCAACAATTAAAAAAAAAATTGCAGGAAGAAAACACAAAATTCACTATTAAAGCAAAAGATTTTAACACAATTGTTAAAGAAACAAAATAAAACAAGCAGATCAAAAAGATCAGTGAGTTTGTAGATGATTTGAACAGCCTAGTGAATAAGCTGGATGTGTATAAACTATGCTCAACAACTAGAGAATACACATAAAACATATAAATCATGTGTCATATCATGTACCAAGTTACAAGGCAAGTCTCTCAAGGAATTTACAGTCTAGTAAAGAGATAAGTGACAGAATAGATGGGTCACTTGACTTTGTATCTGTTCCCTGATGAAATTTCAGGAACAAGAAACTAAAATCAATGAAATTGATTCACTTGCTTGTACTGTGTCCTAGAATTCCCTCCCTGGCCAAGCACTGGCCAGCTCTGCCTCTTCATCTTGGTCATCTCCAGCCAGGACAGGGTAGCTGTCCCAGGGTTGAGTCCTGAACAGAGGCTACCACTGGGGAGGGCCTCATGGGACTCCAAATGCTGGGCATGTGGAACCAAATGGACTGAAGGAGCAAGACGGTCACCAAGTCAATGAAAAAGAATAAAAATTTCCTCTCCCCACTCAAGGGAGAGGAACAACAAAAAACTTGTAAGCACAACCATGGATTTTGGATTACTGATTTAAATTTTTTTTCTTTTCGTTTTTTAATGGGGCCTGAAAATTTTTCTCATTCCCGACTTGACTTTGTACATTAAGAGTTTGCTCACCACAGATGCTATCAGTCTAGACAGAAAAGTTTCCCAAATTTTCAAAATCACTTCTCTGCAGTGCTTCTTGTAGTATCTTGCAGGTTAAACACAAGACAGGGAGGCACCAGAGCCAGGGCCTCACCCAGCAGTGGACCTGTTTATTTTCCTTCCCCCAGTGATGTTGACCTTGGCTTCATCACTTCACACTCCACATGGTTAGGTTCTGTTTTATTATTTCTGTTATTGCCATCCACATTTTCTCTCCTCAGACAAAATACTAAAAACAAATGAATCTTAACACAATGACAGGGATCTAATATCTGTGAACATTTCTTCTCTTTGGGAACTTGCTGGTGACGGGTGCTTGGCCATGTCACTCACCACCATTGTCATGATCGTTCAACATAGCCCCTCACTGCCATGCCAGGGAAGCAGAATTAGGTCCTGTCACCCTGGTGGCTCCCAAATCTCAACAGAAAGCCTGTCAAATAGCCTGATAAACACACGTTTCACCAGACTGTGTCAGCACAGGCTGACCTTGGATGGCATCTGGCTTTCCTCTCTAAACCAGACCAGGCAAGAGGCCACAGAGTTCCCATTAATGGGTCCACACCAACAAACAGGATGTGCTAATTCTTCACAACACTATTGATACTGATGAGTGGTGATGGAGGAGACTGTGGCTGGTTGAATGGCAGGAAACTTGGTGACATGTGGTAACAGAGCCCCCACCATGTTCAGTCAGCTGAGAGCACCTTAGGTCTGAGATGTTGTACCTCTCGGGCATTGAGGGAGGTCTCAGCATTTCAGCACTTGGTGAATGACTCACAGTGCACACGGGCCAGCTGAAGCATTAAAGATGATTCAGAGCAAGTGGGATGCATTTGTGGTCAAGAGAACCTCTTTAGGAGCCCAAATGCCAGTTTTTTGGGGCCTGAAAAACCTTGGGATCTTAGACCAAAGGCAGCCCCATCCAAAACTGTGGATTTAATCTTTGATCCTTCTCCTCAACCCTTTTCAGTGTCCTCCTTATCTTCTGGGTGCCCCTGCCCTTAGGCCTTCCATACATTCATGATGTCCTCCTAACTCCCCACATGGGTAACATAACAAAATGGTAGATGCCAGTAATGGAGTCCCATTTAACTGAGCATGGTTCCTGGACTCACATAGATACACACATAGAGTTTCTAATCCTCATAAAAATTCTGCACTTTAAAGATGAGGAAACTAAATTACTTGTCTCCAGAATCACAGCAGTGGAAAAGGAAAGGCTGTTGGAATCCAGGTTGGGCTGATGACATCCTTACCCCTCCACATGGCACCATGTACATGCACCTTGTTAGCTTTGCCCTCTCCCCACCTACAAATCAAACTTCCTTCTCAGAGGTAAACTAATCCACCTATACACAGTGGTTTTCAAACCTCAAAATGTGTCCCCAGACCAACATTAGTATCACCTAGAAATACAAATTCTTGGTCCCCACCCTGGACTCACTGAATCATAAATTCTAGAAATGCATCCCAGAAAATCTGTGGTTTAATAAAACCCTCCAAAGTCTACAGCAAGTTGAAACCAAATAGCTGGACAGTACTAAACTTACAACTTAGCATTTTGCAATCGGAAGCTTGGCAAACTTGTACCTGCTGTTAAACAACCTATATGTTATGTGAAAATAGTATTCCTGAGTAAAACACAGCTTTTGTGAGTTTCTAAAAGTTTGTTTACAAATTAGCCTACCAAATGTCACCATTGGGTGTAGATATGAAGAGGAAAAAGTCTATTGGATTGAAATATGATTCCTTTTTTATTTAAATAACATGTTGTTCGTTGTGTTTTATGGTGTAGTGCTGACTTTTTGTTTTAAAAGATATGCCTGCAATAAATTGGAGAAACGTAATGCCCTTTTATGGAAAGCTTTAGAAATGTTATAATCATTAAAATATTACATAGAATCTACTGACATAACTTTAAAAAAATAAAAATAAAAAATAAAGCCCTCTAGATAAGCTTGATACACACCAAAGTCTGAGAAGCACCATCCAGTTGAGATTACCAAACTGTGAAGCAATTCTCCCTGCTTTGTCTGAGAAAATGCCTAACTAAGACCCTAGAAGATTATAAGAAGATTATAAATGTCTGGATCTTCTGGCTGTGTTTACAATTATGTTCATTGGTATTTTATCTTCCAGACTGTTCCTGCCGCCCCCTCAGGTTCAATGGCGTGTCACTCAGGAAGTGACTTGGACTTCTTCTGGTCGATCAGTGTGATTTGCAATTCTCAGCTGCTACATGGAGAATTTTGTCACATTCATGTGGCGATGGAGGTTATTTCACTTGCATTGAATTTTCCTCCTAGAAAAAGTGCGGGTGGAGGCAGACAAATCAATACGGGAAGAGAGTGGGAGGGGGAGGAATAAGAAGACTGAATTTTATGAACAAATTCAAGACTGAGGTTTCGGGTTTGGATTTTTTTTTTTTTTTTAGTTTTTCTCAAATATACATAACATAACATTTACCATTTTAACTACTTTTAAGCATACAGATCAGCGACACTAAGTCCATTCAATTGTTTTGCAACCATTACCACCACCCATATCCAGAACTTTCTCATGTTGCAAAATTAAACTCTATACTTATTAAACAATAATTTCCCATTTCTCCTCCTGCAAAAAACTGAAATGCTGTACCTATTAAATAATTCCTTAATCCCTGCCCACCAAACCCCTAGCAACTACTAATCTACTTTCTGTTTCTATGAGTTTGACTACATTAGATAACTCATATGAGTGGAATCATACAGTATTTGTCTTTTTATTCCTGGAATATTTCATTTAGCATAATGTCTTCAAGATCCACCCATGTTGTAGAAATTCCTTCCTTTTTGTGACTGCATAATATTCCATTGTGTGTATATATCCTGTTTTATTTACTCATTCACCCATCAATGGACATCTGGGTTATTCCCACCTTTTGGCTATTGTGAATAATGCTGCTTTAAACACAGGGTAAAAATATATGTTCAAGTCCTTACTTGAAATCCCTGCTTCAATATCTAGAAGTGGAATTTCTGGATCATATGTTAATTCTATGTTTAATTTTCTGAGTAACCATAGAAGCTGCACTATTTTACATTCCCACCAGCAATGCAAGGGTTCTAAATTCTCCACATTCTCACAGGATTAGTCAGGTTTCTCCAGAAAAACAAAATATATAAATATGTATATGGAGAAAGAGAGATGTATGATAGCAATTTGGTTCACATGATTGTGGAGGCTAAGAAGTTTTAAGATCCACAGCCAGCAAGTTGGAGACCCAGGAAAGATGATGGTGGGAGTACCTGTCCTAAAGCTAGAAGGCTCGAGCCCCAAGGAGAGCAATGTTCCAGGTCAAGTCCAAAGACAGAAAAGACCAATATCCCAGCTCTAGCAGTTAAGCAGATAGCGTTCTCTCTTACCCAGTCTTTCTGCACTAAGTTGAACCACCCACATCAGGGAGGGCAATCTGCTATATATTCAGTCTCCTAATTCTTTTTTATTTTTATTTTTTTTTTGAGACAGAGCCTCAAGCTGTCACCCTGGATAGAGTGCTGTGGCATCACAGCTCACAGCAACCTCCAATCCCTGGGCCCAAGCGAGTCTCTTGGCTCCGCCCCCCAAGTAGCTGGGACTACAGGTGCCCGCCACAACGCCCGGCCATTTTTTGGTTGCAGCCGTCATCGTTGTTTGGCGGGCCCGGGCTGGATTCGAACCCGCCAGTTCAGGTGTATGTGGCTGGCGCTTTAGCCCGTTGAGCCACAGGCACTGAGCCTCAGTCTCCTAATTCTTATACTAATCTCATCCAGAATCAACCTCCAGACATACCCAAAATAATTTTGGGCCAAAAGCCTGGGCACCCTATAGCTCAGTCAAATTGACATATAAAATTATCCATCACACTTGCCAACATCGGTAATTATCTATGCTTTTAAAAAAAACAGCAACCATCCAATGGTTGTGATGTTGGATGGGTTCTCAGCTGATGCTAATGCTAGTGATCCAGGAACCACACTTTGAGAAACACTGGCCTAGAAGAAACATCTCGGTGACCATAACTATGACTACTTCTACATTTTTTTTATTTTTCTGAGGCAGGGTCTCACTGTGCTGCCCTGGCTAGAGTGCCATGGCATCATCATAGCTCTTTGCAACCTCAAACTCTTGGGTTCAAGTGATCCTCCTGCTCCAACCTTCTGAGTAGCTAGGATTACAGGTGCCTACCACTACACCAAGCTAATTTTTCTGTATTTTGTAGAGATAAACCTCTTGCTTTTGCTCAGGCTGATTGCAAACTCTTGGCCTCAAGCAATTTTCCCACCTTGGCCTCTCAGAGTACTAGGATCACAGGTATGAGCCACCACACCCAGACTGGTTTACATTCAATCTGAAAATTCAACATGGCCTCCTCAAACTATAATTAGATGCTATAAATAGTTAACCATCTTTGTGATAAAGTAGATGGCACTTTGAGAATCACTACTCTATATCAAGCTGCATCAAATTCTATATTGTAATTTACCCACATAGACACAAATAGACTTATAGAGTTGCTCTTTAAAGTGAAATTCTCTCCCTTTCCCTCTCCCTCTCTCAAAATTAGATGAATTAAAAGCAAATCAGTTAAATTCAATCATCTTTCAGCAAACACCAGTATCAGTCTGCCCTTGTGCAGATGTAGAAAGTAAAGACCACAGGGAACAGTGCCTTCTCTCAAGGAGCTCCTGATTCCTGCCTTATCTGGATGCTCCAAGAATAAAGCCCCACCAGAAAAGGTGCACCCTGCCTCACAGGAGCAAAGGCTGCAGATGAGAAAGGGCTCAGTTACCCTCTTAACATCCAGCAGGGTAGAATTCTCTTCCCCAAGATGAGTGGGCCATGAAGGGGTGGTAGTCATCATACAGGATGTCTGGACTTAGACTCGGAGATGCAGTTAGAGTCAGGGGTGGCCACCTGCATAACAGAGCACCAATGAGAGAAGCCAGGAGGTGTAGTGCAGGATACAGGGGCAGGCCCAGTGGGACAGGAGGAACCAAGGACACTAACATGGAGCAGCAGCTACTGTGTGTGGCCCTGAGGAATCTCAGACCTACATGGCTCCCTTTTCCTATTTTTTTCAATAAAAGAAGAGACAGAAATATAAATTTTTATGTAAAAATCTCAAAATTTTCTAGTAAAAACTCAATATTTTTTAACCCCTCCCTGCCAATCAAATGGAACATTCTAAGGGCTGAATGGTATCCCAAGGTCACCAGTTTGCAATCTTCGTTGTCAGGGAAAGGCAGAGTCAAAGCAAATATTTAATAATTCCCACAAAAGAAAATCCCAAGAAGCTACAGACACAGCATATGAGAAGGATCCTAGGAGTGAGGACCAAAATGGTTTGAGGAAGAAAAATATGGAGGAAAAGGAGGGGCCATTTGGCTGAGAACTGAACAAATTATCTGCATAGCCTGTCTACATTAATCAGATCTGCCACATAATTACTCAGCCTGCTTCTCAGAGCCTGTTGGGTATTCACTTTCATAGTGGCATCCTAAATTTAGCTCTGACTTCTGATAACCAAGACCTTGCTTTGAGTTTATTCTCTGACCTGGTTCTGACAGGCATTCAAGACTGTGACACCCTGGGGTGGGATGAGTGAGGGATGAGAGGAGACCACCAACTTCTGTTAGTCCAGGACTGGCCTTCACACCTAATGCTTCACAGCCCCATACAGAATGTAAAAGGCTCCCACATGCCTGTGGCTAGTGGAGACTCCAAGAAGTAGCTCAGTGGACTGCAGACATGTTAGAGCATCAATTAGGAGCTACCCTTAGTTCTCATCTAATCTCCCAGAAGTAATTTTTATCTTATGAAAGAAATGATAGGAGCCCAAAAATAACTTACCCAAGGCCACACAACCAGGAAATAGTTCTACTGGCACTTTTTACCTCGGTCTCCTGAGGTCCCTTGCCTACCTCTCAATGGGCTATTGAAGTTAAATCAATCTGAATTGCCTATTAACTAAAATGCTCTCAATGATTTTCTAGCATAGTTGTAAAAACCAAAAAATGCACAGTAAGGACACTAGAGGTTGATGGGTTTAGTCTTGGTTCTGCCACTTGCTAACACTCAAACTCAAGAATGTTACCCTATCTCTCTGCTGTCAGTCTTCTCCCCCTGTAAAGTGGGGATTACGCCTACACAGGAAATTCCATGAGGAATATGTTAGTAACGCACAAAAAACATCTAGCCCAGTGCCTGGCACAGATAAGGCACCCAATAAATAGGATTCTCCTTTCCTTGATTCCTAGGAGGACTGGGACATTCCCACAAAATTGTGTTGGGCAAGCCACACACACACACACTCCTGTGATACCTGGCTACGTGGCAGAGTTGCCAAAAGTTTGTAGCCTCTGCTCCTGCCCCAGCAAAGAACAGAGGCCCCAGCTCTTGTCCTTCACTGCCCCCTGAAACTTGCAGGTCACTCACTCCAGGCGTGCAATCCCCAGAACACAGTTTGATTGATATTAGATCCTGACTTCACAAAATTCCAAGTTACAGAAAATTAACCAGACTTTTTTTCTTACAGAACTTCTCAGAGCTTTAAAATACGAAGATGCTTTGAGACACTCCAAAGAGAACAGAGTATACAGCTTTACTCAGATTTATTTCACCTCAGCGCAACTCTGCTGAGATGACGTTATGGTTGCCCACCAGGGCATCTCGCCCAGTGGACCTTGCCAGCGCCCCCTCGTTTAGATGTCCCACAGCTCTGCCTTCTGCATAAACTGCCTCCACTAAGATCGAGGAGGACAGCCCCTGGCTCAGGCTCCTAAAGAACCCGAGCTTAAAGCGGCTGCCTCTAGTGGGGGAGAGAACAAGGAGGTAGAGCCACCTACAGGCGTCTTGTGGTACTGCACAGCAAGAGCTGGAAGAACCCAAGAATCCAGATGGAAGGAACCGCCTCAGCGCCCAGCAGAAACTGCTCCACCCTCTCTTAGAGAGGCAGATTGAACTATGAGGGCACGGGTTTCATAGGCAGATCTTTTATTTTTGTTTGACGGCGGTGGGTGGAGAGACTTGATCTTGACCACAATTTAGGTTACGACAACATGTGTGTTATGGAGAGGACTTTAAGTAGATGTTTCCTCTGCAGCTTGGATGTGCATTAAATTAGACACAAAGGTGAGCCCGTTTTCAGTCTCCATAGTAACAACAGTTTCGTTTACCTGTAAGACGTGACATACTCAGTGGTTTACAGGATGTTCTACACAAAAAGTTAGAGAGCTCTTCATTATAGCAACTAAAGCTTCACCATGGTTTCCTAGACATATCTTTAGTGCAGCATTTTGAAAAGTAGACCTCCCCTCTTTTCAGCTACCTCTGAGAAGCAGCGCTGGGACCAGGAAGAAGTGAGCAAGGCATTTGTTTCTGGTACAAAATTTAAGAGGGTGCCAGTTCTCAGCAATTAAGGTAGAGAATATGTTAATGCAATATTTTAAGAGTCAAAATCAATGTAATTAATGAAGAATAAAATAAAGACAGGACCAGTGGAAAGAAAGAAAAAGCGAGAGAGGAAAAAAAATAGCCCTTCCTCCAAAAGACTTAAGTCAGTAGCACTTACATCATGAGAATTCCACATTTTGTGATAAAAGCAAAACGAGAAGTGTATGGATGCACCTTGTAACAGATGTGGACAGATGTGTTCAGGCTGATGAGAAACCTCTTATCAGAGCTCTCAGCCAGTGAGGGAAGAGAGTAATGTGCTGGACAGATTAGTCCCAGCTCTTCTTGTGTGTAAGGAATGACAACCATCCCTTCACCCAGCATCCAACAGTATTTACTAGAGGCCTGGCACATACCAGACACTGTGATAGATGCAGCAGAGCTCATGGTGGGAATAACAGACGTGTTCCTTGTTCTCATCAACCAACAAGAGTAGGAGCAGAATTGCCAAGTAGGAAGGTGTCAAAGATCATCTTAGGAGAAATTCTGATTAAGAAGTCTTTCCAGATTTAAAGTACAATTTGCCAGCAAGGGTCTGTTGCATTTTGCTAGGCAAGATAGTTGTTCCCAAAGTAGTATTATTTTATGGTCCGACAATTCATTGAAAGGGAAAATCAATGGCTTATGAACACGTTCCATCTGAGAATCTTTGTAGAGAAGTTTTGGTTTATTGCTGTCAGAACATTTTATCCAAGGAATTTGTCTATTTAAGACCAACTTCAATTTTATTGATTATTGATAGTTTATAATTAAATAAGTTAATATAAGCAACATTATAATCTGAAAATCCATATAGAGTAGAGCCTCTGTTAGTTGACCATCCAAGGGACTGTAACAAACTGGTCAACATACAGAGATAGTCAACATAAGGACCGAGGCCTACTATACTGATACGTACGTATCAGGCCTACTATACTGATACGTACATATGCATGTCTGGTCTTGAAAATTAGGTCAACTTAAGGAGGCGGTCAGCCGTGGAGGGTCTATTGTATTAAGACCCCCAAATGATGCTTTTCATTTGTGAATGCTTTTAGTTCATTTGATGCCTTGTTTTTCTATCTTTTTTCTTCTCCATCTATTTTTTATTCCCTCTATTATATATTTTATCTTCTTTATAAGTTATCTTAAACCCTTTATGGAATAAATAAATGAAATATATAAATAAGATTTAATACTAAAATCTATTGTGGAAAAGAGAGGATTATTTGTATTATTTTTAACTTGAATTACCTAGCCGAATAATCTACAGAAGAACCTTAAATTCCAGCATTCTCTAGCGATCAGACTTAGTCAAATAAAAGCGGGAAAGAACAGTCAAATCCCGAAATCTCAAAACACTACTTATTCCTGTAGCTGTGGAAAAGCAATGTGGCTCTTAATGACAAAAGCTATAAAACTCACAAGATGACTTTGGCTCTAAAACAAGACAATTGCAGAGGACAAGACACTTTATGGAGAAAACATTTTCAAGTCTAAATATCTTGTACCATCTATAAAAAGAAGTCAGAATAGTGCTTACCTTGGGACTAGGGCTGGAGCCATAGCTTGAAAAGGGGCACAAGGAAAACTTCAGGAATGCTGTGTATCTTCACAGGGGTGGTAGTTACACGAGTGAACACGAAGTGCACTCGGCGTACTTTGCTGTGTTATACTTAATTCAGGTTACACTAATTAAGTTTACTGTACTCCACTTTAATTAAATTAAACATGTTTTGCTATATGTTAATGGATATTAAATTAATATATGTACATTTTTATTTCGGAAATATTATTGAATCACAAGATAATCCAAAGTGAATTTTTAAAGGGGTTAAATTTCATTTGCTATATTCTACCTATACCCTATTTTCCAAAGTAGGGAAATTTTTTTAAGTGTCCAGAGAGTCTAAAAATTAAAATCCAAACTTTTCCTGCTTGAAAAGAATCAGCACATCTTGCTCTGAATGAGGGTCTCAGATGAGCCCACCAAGCTAGAAACTGAGCCCTCAGGGATTGAGTTTTGGGGCCCTTCTCAGGGAGCAGCTGAAGCCACAGGAGCTGGCAGGTGTTCTGACAGCCCCACATCAGAGATGTGCAGTTAGGAACTCGGGGACTTTCTTATTGTGCTTGGGAATCCCACAAGACCACCAGAGAGCTTGGCAGGGAAGAAGAGCTGCCTCCAAAGGCTCATCGAGAAGCGCAGCTGGCTGTATATTCTTTACTGCTGTCCTGCGCACCACAAAGGCATTTCAAACATGAATATCTTGATTTTCTGTGGATTTATGGAAGAAAATGCATCTTTTGCAAATGTGTACAGTAGTTCCCCTCTTACACGTGGGAGATAGTTTCAAGACCCACAATGGATACTTGGAACTCAGATTGTACCAAAGCTATATTATACTGTGTTCACCTGCGTATCAATCCTTATGATTAAAGTATAGTTTATAAATTAGTCACAGTAAGAGATTCCAACAATAATTAATGATAAAAAAGAATAATTATAATCCTCTGTAAGAAGAGTTATATGGATGTGGTCTCTCACACATAACATTTTATGGTACTGTGCCCACCCTTGTTCTTGTGATGATGTGAGATGACACAGGGCTGATGTAATGAGACAAGGTGAGGTGAATGGCCAGGCATTGTAACACAGCATTAGGCTACACTGACCTGACGATGCTTCGCCAGAAGAAGAACCATCTGCTTCGGGTAATTCTGGATCATGGAGCCTTGAGGGTGTCATTGGTTGGATGCCAGGAGCAAACAATGTTGATGTTTGGGGATGCTTGAAAGCTGAAAGTATGGGGGGAAGATAATTGTAATTGGAATTATTGTCTTTCTTTTTCAATTCAACCAAGAGTTGTTGAAGATGTTGTAATCTTTGGTGATAATATGAGTGACTTTAATGTTGCATTCTGTTCAACAACCAGATTCCATAATTCTGTTCTTTAATGTCTGTGCAATTAAAAATATTTAAGCAAATTTCAGTAACATTCACATTGCTGGGTCTGTTTTATTTTCTTCTTGTTCATCTCCCTCTTCTTCTGTAAATGACTCACAAAGTTCTTCCAATTCCTCACTTGTTAATTTGTACATGGCCTACACTATATTCTTCTAATTCCTCATTGGGTGAATTCTTCTCCACCAATTTTTCTTGCTACATGAATGATTTTCCTAACTTCTCCATTGATCCCAGGGAAGCCTTGAAAATTATTCACTACTTCACTCTGTAGGTTTTTCCATCAGGCATTTACAGTTTCTGGGTTTTATTGACCCATTGCAGTTTTGATGAATGCTATTGTCTTAGCAGTAACAGATGGTTTCCATGTCAGATTAGGGTCTGCGATGATTAGAGTCTATGTCGATTGCTGATTGAATGTGATCAAATACAGTCATGCATTGACTAATGACATGAGCACTTTCTAAGAAATGTGTCATTCAGCAATTTCATTGTTGTGTAAACATCATAGAGTGTACTTACACAAAGCTAGATTGTCTAAAACACGATGAGGCTGTATCATACAGCTATTGCTCCTAGGCTGCTCACCTGTACCACTTGTTACTGTGCTGAGTTCTATGGGCAATTGTAGCACAATGTTAAGTATTTGTGTATCTGAACAAAGAAAAGATATAATCAAAATACAATATAAAAGATAAAAAATGGTGTACCTATAAAAGGCACTCACCATGAATGGAGTTTGCAGGACTCAGAGAGTCAGTGAGTGAGTCAGGGGTGAACACGAAGGCCTCAGACTGTGCTGTATTCTACTGTGGCCTTTATAAACACTGGGCACTTAGATTTATAAAATCTAAATTTATAAAAAATCTGAATTTACAAAAAATGTTTTCCTTTTTGTGTGTCTCTCTTTTTCTCAATTTCAAAATATTAAGGGGGTACAAATGTTTTAAGATACATGGGTAGCTTTTATAATGCCTGAGTCCCAGCTATAAATGTGCCCATCACCCAAATAGTGTTCATGGTACCTATTAGGTAAGTTTTTGCACCTTCCCCCCACCCCTTCCTCCTTGGTTGGTTTCCACTGAGTTTACTTCCCTCTGTACACATGTGTGCTCATTGGTTAGTTCCAATTTAATGATGAGTACATGTGGTGTTTGTTTTTTCATTCTTGAGATATTTCCTTTAGGAGAAAAGTCTCCAGTTACATCCAGATTGTTGCACAAGGTATTGATTCACTTTTTATGGCTGAGTAGTACTCCATGGTACACATACACCACATTTTTTATTCCACATTGTTGTTGATTTTCTTTCTTCAATAATAAATGAACCCTAGCTTACTAGAACATTTTTACTTTATAAATTTTTATATTTTTAACCTTCGACCCTTTTGTAATTATACTTAGCTTAAAACAGCACATTATATAGCTGTACAAAAAATTTTCTTTCTTTATGTCCTTATCCTTTTTTCAATATTTAAAATGTCTTTTTTTTTTTACTTTTAAAACATTTTTGTTAAAAACAATGATGCAAACACATGCATAACCTAGGCCTACACAGGGTCAGGATCATCAGTATCACTGTCTTCCCCCTCCACACCCTGTCCCTCTGGAAGGACTTCAGGGACAATGCTGTCATTTTCTATGATAACAGTGCCTTCTTCTGGAATACTCCTGAAGGACCTGCCTGAGGCTGTTTTACAGTTAACTATATGTTAGACTTTTATACAATTGGCAACACGGAAGATTTGTTTACACAACATCACCACAGATGGGTGAGTAATTCATTGCACCGTGACATTACAACAGCTATGACATCACTAGGCAATAGGGATTTTTGAGCTCCGTTATAATTTTAGGGAACTACTATCACCTATGCAGTCCCTCGTGGACTGATGTCATCATGCAGCTTATTACTGTCCCAACTGGGTATATGAAGCCTTGACAAAATGAATGATGCCCCAGTCAAGGCACTGAAGCAATAAGGTTGTATTTAGAGGTAAAAATGGAGCCTCAATATTTTCATTTTCACAGCAAGTGTTTTTAGGATGGCCAAGTACATTGTCTATCATTAATAGGAATTCAATTCCAGCCCTTCCTCTTCCAAGTGTTCTTTCACTTCTAAAATACAGCACTGGTGGAACCACTGCATAAACAGGATGATTGTCCCCCACACTTTCTGATCACATTGCCAGAGCATAGACAGATCATTTGGGGGGTTGTTTTTGGGAGAATGTGGGTTCTTCTCTCTAAGCGCTAGTCTGGCTATAGAATCTCAGCATGGCCAGAATTAATCTGCCTTTCCATGCTTTTTGCCTGGTGCTTCCTTCTCATTTTATGAATGTCAGTTCTATGGGCATCTTCTCCCAAAGGGGCCCAGTTCCATTGCAATTGAAGCCTTATTTTGGATAGTATCCTTTCTCTTTTGTCAACTTCAACTCTGCCAGAAATGGGGCAGCAACTTTTTCAATAGCAGATGTGGCCTGTCTAGTAATTTTTATACTTTTTAGTCCAAACCTATTCCCGAATGTGTGTAATCATCCCTTACTTGCTGAGAATGGCTTGATTTCACCTGTTTCAGGGAATCCTTTGCTGAACACTTGGTATAAGCTCAATGCATTCTGGTGCAACATACGGTGTCAACTGGAACACACTTCTGCTCGTTTCTTCCCCCTGCCACTCTAATGCCCTTTCCATTTTCACCGAGCACTTATCACTCACTCTGGCCACATCTTTTGTAACTTGAGGTACAATAGCCAAACTGGCACAAATTTATTTTTCCTTCCTTGTGATTTCATGGATGAGGATTTGTTTTTATCATAGATCTCAGCAACCTCAGCACAGGATTTTTCTTCTTTACTCAACACTAGAACTTTGAAGTTTTCACTTAAAGGAAGAATTTTGTGACTTCTCTTTGGCCTATCCAAATGGCCAGCATCACTCCCCTTGCACTTTGAGTCCTTAGTAAGTAAAATGAGGGTTACTGGAACACAAACACTGTGACATCCTCATGGTTCATCTGATAACTGAGATGACTCCTGAGTGACTACCAGGCTGGAAGCACCTACACGATGAAGACACTTAGCAAATGGAAGGTTCACATCCCAGCTGTGACAGAGCAGGATAGTGACAAATTTCACCATCCTGAGAATTATGTCCGATTTTAAACTGATGAGTTGTTTATTTATGGAATTTTCCATTTCATAGTTTCAGACTTCAGTTGACCAAGAGTAACTGGGAATATGGAAAGCAAAACCCTGAATAAGGGGAGGACTATCATATTTCCTAAAATATTACAAACATTAAGTCTGAGAATACTGAAACCTCAGGATAGCAGTGTTCGGTGATTATTGTAGCAAGAGAGGCTTCATTTCAAACCAAATTAACAAGCACATACTTGATGCCTTGTGTTACATGATGTCCTAGAGAAACTGAGACCCAAAAACACAGTTTCTGGATACTGCATGGCGTGGACAGCAGGTGGGGGCAAATGAATGGCCTTGGTAAGATCTCCATGTTGTAGAAAATCCTAACATGCTCTAACATCAAACATGATGAAAGAAGTAAATGACTCCCCCGGAATCCTACCACCCAGGACAGCCTCTTTCCCGCTTACACCTCTCCGGTCTTCCAGCTCAGCCTGCGTGTGTTCATTACTGAACATGCCCAGAGCTGTGCTAAGGGCTTTCCACAATTTCACTTTATCCTCAGCACAGATCCGTAATATGGGCATTGGTACGAATGTGAACCCAGTTTTATGGGCAAGGACATGGTGCCCCAGCTGGGAAGTGGCAGGACACACCACCTGGACCATCTAATTGCAAAGCCCAGCTCTTAGCCTCCTCACAGCATGGGCCTTGTTTTGCTTCTAGTGGACCTTCAGGTGACCCAGAGGGGGCCAGGGTGGAGAAAAGCAGGAACTGAGGCTGGGTGGGGAAAACAGTGAGTGCTTTTCTGGGAAATTTAGACTTCAGCCAGAAGGCAATGCAATGCTTTGTAAGATTCTTAGGCATGAGAGGAACAAGGCCAGTTTGCACTCTAGAACGATCCTGCTGGCAGCTTGGGAATGGTGGTGGGGTCTCAAGGCAGTTCAGGTAGAGAGAGGAGACCAGTGGCCAGAGCAGCAGGCTGGGGGAGGAGACCCAGCAGCCTGTCTCAGGTGCACTCCCTGGACTTTACGACAGAGGATGGAGGGGGGGGGACGAGGCAGAAAAAGGAACCACGGAGGGCTTTACGCCAGGGTCCCAGGTTCAGTGGCCATAGTGACCCCTTACCTGTGCTGCATGCTGGGTTCTCACTTAACTTACCTGACTGGCTGACTTTTGGATGTCCCCATGACAAAGACACCTTACCCCAGGTCCTACTAGATGGAAAAGTGTGGGACGGTGAGGTCCCCTGTATCACATTTCAGCCTCACACAGACATGCCATTTGAGATTTCCAAGAGCAGCCTTTCCAGCAGTATGTTGTCAGAGGGTTGGACACAGTTGGTTTTGAATCACTAGCTAACATACCTAGATGCTGTGATGAATTGCGGCAAAGGAAGAAAGAAACCGTTCATTTCCATTTCTTTAATGCCATCAAGGTAAACTTTGAGTTTCCCTATCCCAGTTCTTGGTGTCATGCAGAGCCACATTCAATTATATTCTCTTCAAAGTTTATTATTTTAAAGTCATCCAGACTTGAGCTCCCTGTGTTATTAGAAAAAAAAAAAGTCTTAGGCATACCTTTGGCAGAATCAAATAATAGTATCAATGCAATTCAATCTAACTGAATAAGATTTGATAGATCCTGATATTTTATACATAGTTGCCTCGCTGCACTGGAGTGGACACTGGAGCAGCTTTCATTTTTTAAATACCTTCCGGTATCTTCAATCTATGGAGTGGGAATCCTGAATCACAAACTCGGTGAACAAGAAAACTGCTTTCTGTAGTTCCCACCACTTCCCTTCGCTTCTGACTGGCAGCCCCACTTCTCTGTGTTGGCATAACATTGAGCTCAGTCCTTCCGGGGGTTTGGCCTGCCTCCCCCTAGCATGTGCCACAGGGGTCTCCCTGGGACAGGGTGCCCACATGGTCCTCAGCCCCTGTCCACAGTGGAACTTGCAACGGCCTTGTCTATGTGGCATTTGGGTGTGGGATTTCCTCTAAGGCTGCCTTTGGCCTCTTGGGCTCAAGGTCACAAACTAAAAGCCCACATGCCCTATGCGGCCTATAGAGGCACTTTTTCATTTTTGGTTCATATGCTGATTTGCCTTTTTGAATCAGGAGATCACACATTTTAAATCAATCAAGATCTCCAGCTGCTTTAAAGACCTTTAAGATATGCCAACCCTGGACCCATGGATTCTCAGGCACTGTGCAGCTGGCTCTGAGTAGCAAGTGTCCTGTCAGAGAAAGAGGAGTTCCCAGGACATCCTATTCCCAAGACCTCCCCAGACATCAACTGCCATGGTCACGCCTGTGTCATGTCTCCTCACAGGAGAGAACTAGTTTTCTGCACCTGCCCTAGATTGGGCTCCCCTGAAGCCAACTCTGAAAGAGATTATTACACGGAAGTAATTAAGTACAAAGTGTTCCTGGGGTCTTGGGAAAGGAGGGAGAAAAACGCAAAGCTGGGCAGAGGGAGAAGCTGGGGTACAATGCAGTCTCCACACCAGCCTCAGCCCACTCCTGAGGGAGCGCTAGGGCTGCACGACCCTTTTTTAAGGCAAATGAGCCACCAGTAATTGGATTACCTGTCCTAAAGAAGGAACATGCCCTTGGGCCAGAAAGATCCATTTGGCTGAGAGCAGTGCCCAGCAGCCCTCCCAGCAGTTGAGAAATCAGTCCTTCCGTGGTCTGAAGGGGCATCTGGATGGAACATGACAGCATCAACTGCAGCACCCAACCCCAGAAGGGGAACCCGAGGCCCAAGTGGGGTGCTGTGGGCCCCTCTCATGCACCTTCATGGTCCTTGTAGGCATTTGGGTCAAGAACTGTGGTGGCCAAAGGCTCCCTGTGGGGTGTTCTGAGAGAGCCCAGGAGAGCTGCCTGGGAAGTGTCCCCTGCCCCCAATGCCTCTAGAACCTTCTCCCAGTCTGGACTGATTTAATTCCCTTTATATTTCCTTGGCCATGTCCAGGACAAGAGAGCCTCTCTATCGCCAAGATAAGCACAGCTTTTAGCAGCTAAGGCTTCAGTGAAAGGCCAAACTAAAACCCAAAACTGTGTGAAACCCAAACTGTGAAGAAAAAAGTGGGGACATCCTCTGCAACGAGGTGTCAGGCTCTCAGGGGGCACCCAAGAAAGTTGGGGAGGAGGCGTTTCCTGCACTCCCTAGGGTGCCGATGGGAGCGGCTCACATCCTGGCCTGGGTTAAAGTGATAATCATTGATCTCTGTTCCGGAACAGGCATTGGGAAGGGCTGTTTCACACGGTGCCCCAGTAAATTCTCACAGCAAAGTGGAGGTATTATGAGCCCAAACAAGGTCCAGGGAGGCCAGCCTGCCTGCCGCAGTCACACTGACAAGGGGCACACAACGGCTGGGGGAGCGCTAGATGTGCTGACAGCTGGGCCGAATGGGACTCCCAGGGGCTGGAGTCCCATGAGGGGCTGTCCCCTGAGCTCCACCTCCTGAACTGCAGAGCTAAGCACCCCCAGAAAACCAAGGCAAAGCCCCAAAATCCGAAAGAAGAAGGGAAGAAGAGGTCTGGGACTGGGGACCTGTTCTCAGGATGCTGCAGATGGACTTTGGGCCCACGGCAGGGTGGCCGGGCAAGGGCAGCCCCGGGGCAGATTCAATGCCAGGTGAATGCCAGGTGCCTGTGGGAGGTGTGTGTGGGAGCGGGGGAGTGTGAAGACGTGGGGACTGTGCGGGGGGCAGGCGGAAGGCTGAGACCACCGCTACAGACGCTCATCCCCATTTCCCAGGAAAGGCTGCCCTCTCCCAGGATAGACTTGCGGGGGGAGCTGGGCTGCCCAACCCGCCGTCCAAGCGCAGATCAGCTGGGCACGGGCGCCACCTAGCGCTGACGGCGTTGAAATGGCCTTTTTCCCGAAACTTAAAGCTGTCGTCACCGACTTTGGTCATGCAACCTGTGCAGAGTCCTGGAGAACAGAAGTGATTTGTCCAAGGACAGAGCAGAAGGGGGCCGAAAATTCAGCTTCCTAAGCACCAAGCCCGGGGCCCATCTGAAATAAGTTGCTTCTCCACTGTGTGTGGCTGCAACACCAAAGACAGCGACCTCCGCGCCACAAGATGGGCACTCAACGGGCAGACGCTCCGCTCCCTCCCAGGTCACCAGCCGTGCCTCCCTTCTACCTTATGTTAAATGAATCCCTAGGTTACATTTTAGAAGAAAATAAAACTGCCTGCCTCGTAAGAACTCACAAACCCTAACTGCAGTTGACACAGACAATGTTTCAACGGGCAGATTGCTCCCTGGGGGGTCTCGGAGAGTTATGCGTAGTCCTAGAAGTTCTAATTCCATCCCCCTTAGCGCTTATCCTTTCTGGCCTCACTTGCTTTGCTGAACCCCTGGTTCTTTCCTTGTCTGCAGAGTCTTGCGCCCTCTGAGCCGTCTGCCTGGAATGCTCTTCCCAGCTCTAGCCACCTGGGCTCGCTCCTTGGAGAAGCCCTTCTCAGCCTCCTTGAAAGGCCAGATCACCCTGTTGGAGGCTTTGGGGATGCGGTAATGGCAGGTGTTCACGGTCTCACTTGACTAACATCAGGCCTTTGTGGCATAGTGGTCTCAATTCCCATGTGAGAACAATGAGGTTTGGAGAGGGTCCGTGAGGGCTCACACCTGTGAAGTGAAGGAGCGCCCTCCCCCTCAGGTGGTTCTTATGGTCAAGCTCATCCTCTTAACCACTGCTCTGTACCCCATACCTGTCTATTAAAGCAGTTACCCCACACCCATCACACCCTACCCATGCACCCTCCTCCCAGGGAGCTCCCACCAGAAGGAGCCCTCCTTTCTCATTCCACACCCCCTACAACCCTGCTCTGAAGTCAGTGATAGGGACTCAGTGATTGTTGAAACCAGGCCTGGTAATATAATACTGAAGTTCTTTCTGCACCGATGAAGAGACTGACAGACCGAAAACATTGGCCAAAGACATTCTGGAGAGCAGCACTCCCTCGGGGCATTGATAAGTAGAGATCAAAAATGGGGTTCTCTCATCAGAGCTGGGAGAGCACCACACTAAGCAGCCGTCTACAGGACCCCTATGGTGGAGTTTCTCCAAGTGCTTCCAGAACGAATGTATACTGACATTTCTCACCAGGGGGTTGGGGCAGGCAACTTTTCTCAGCTCACTTTGCTGTCAGAACCTTCTTTCACAGGAGCCCACTACCAGGCTGGAATTCCAGGGAAATGCTCCAAATGCAGCTCTAACCCATCGCCCCAGCCTGCCCTTAGCTTTGTGAAGTTAGGGCAGCTCTGACCTCTTCAGGAGGGGGCCGGTCCCTATTCCATCAGTGGTAATAGAATATTATAATAGTTGGTGATGCTCAACTGTGGAGACTCCATCAACATTTTCCAGCTTTTAGGTTTGTTGGAGCCAGAAACTCTCCTGGCAGCTGCTTCTGTTGCCACCTTCTTGGTGTGCCGCTCACCTTTCTTGGTTTATGATCCTTATTAGTGATGCCAAAGTCCCCGTGGTCCTCTTTCCTCAAGTTCTATGAGCACAAATGCTATGCTGGAAGGTAATGAGGACAGGGAGGTGATATCAAGATGCCATACAGTTTTATAAAATAGCAAATAGCAAACAGATTTGACAGATGGTCTTGGTAGAAAAAGCCTTCCCCTGTGAGGGGAGAATCCGGGACAGGACTCTGATGGCACCATCCATCACTCAACACTCAGTTAAGGGAAGACTTTATATTTTTAGTATTTGAGTCCTCCCTTTCACTTTTTCAGGAGACATTTTTAAGTGCTCTGTGTAAAATATGCTGGCATGTTGATTGTTTTCCAAGTCCTGGGTTTTGAGAGTTTGAGAGACTCAGTACAATTTGGAGAATACAAAAACATCAACGATATATCAGGGAATATGAAGAACAGCCAACACATTGCCTGCTCTCAAAGAGGGCTAGTGAATTCGTTGTTTGGAACTCAGTACATGCTTCCTGGAAGAAATCTCGGGCTGATAATGATTGTAATAAAATACAGTAGTAATAACAGATAATAGAAATAGTAATTAAGCATCTGCTATGTGCCTTAGTATTCATTTTCTCATTTAGTCCCTGCAATGCTGTTACAAGGTGGCTACGATGGTCATCTCCATTTTCCAGAAGAAGAAACTGAGGCTTGGAGAGATCAGATAACTTATTTCAGATGATACGGTTGGTAAGTGTAGAACATGTGTCCTGAGCCGCACCAACAAAAGCTTATGCATCTTCAAAGCCGTGCTGACATATTGTAGAAAATTACATGGTTATAATTATAGCACCTACTATAGGGAAGTAATGGTATTTAATAAGCAAGTCTCAATTTTATCTTGAACATTAATGTTTTAGGAAAAGGAGTTTTATTTTGAGAATTTAATTTTCTGCTAAAGAAAGATTTGTATATGCTTTCTAATTCCTAATTTCTACCACCCCATGCAGATTTCATTCTAGCAGATCATGGTTTATCTCAGGAACCTTGAAAAACAGCCAAATACATGTGGTCTGCCCAGAGGAGCACAGGTGAGCTCTCTTATCCACACTTACAAGCAGGTCCCTGCAACCAAGACAGGAGGAAAGGATATAACTTCTGCTTATACAACCTGAGTTAATCAAGGACCAAAATTAATCAATTCATGATTCAAATTAATTGATAATAAGAATTATCAATTCAAATTAATCAAAGAAAGAAGTTAGGCAAGTAACACAAAGAGGGACCCACAAACACGAATGGCCATAAACATATGGAAAGACTGCCAGAGCTCTCTGGAGTCACGGGGACACCGATTAAAATGAAACGCACTGGACCATTCCATTTACAATGTTGGGGTTTGCTTGTGTTTTTTGAGGTGACAGTAGTTGTGAGGATTCCTGTGCAAAGATCCTCCCATTTTCCACTGCCATATAGTGGTGCAACTTTTCTGTAGCAACATGGAAACATGCAACAAACCCCTTTATGAAGTACATGCCCTTTGATTCAGCAATTTTATGTCAAGGGTTTCATCCTAAGGAAAAAAACAAGGATGTACCCTTAGATAAGCTACGTGGAGTGTGACCCATAGGATCCCATTTGGGTAAAAGATAAAAATAAAAAGCATATGTACACATCTTTAAGACAAAGCGCAGAAGAATATAAACCTAAATATTAACTGTGTATCACTAGGTTATAGGAATAAAACAGATTTTATATTTTCTGGGTTTTTCTTCAATGATTATATACTAAACTGTAATTTTAAGATAGATAGATAGATAGATAGATAGATAGATAGATAGATAGATAGATAGATAGATAGATTTCAGACAGACAGATAGATAGATTTCAAGCCAGACAGACAGACAGATAGATAGATTTCAAGCCAAAAAGACCACTTAGTAGGTTGTGTGCATGCCAGAGTGTACAAAAGATGAAACACCGAGATGAGGAGAGGAAATATGAGAGCTTCTATTTATATTTATTTTTCACCAAAAAATTAGGAAGGTGTTAAGTGTTAGTGACATTTAGTATCATTTAACAAACAAGCTCACACTGGCCCCTTTCTGGGTCCATGGGCAAGTCAGGCAGGAGTGGCCTGTGGCTGGAGGGTTCCAGAAGGAGGGGCTCCCGTGCAGTGGGCTTCACCCCTCTCCTTCACCTATTTTCAGTGGCCCAGGCCCTGCCCCACCTCGCAAGTGCTCAGTTATGTCAATCCATGACTCTAATCCTCAGATTTAACCAAACTACCCTTCAGGAAAGAGACAAGTCGCTTTAAAAGATTTCTGCCAAGACATGGCAGATTGCAGATGATAATGACACAAGGGCAATAAACCCAAGAAAGCAGGTCATGACACTTCTGCTCCTTAAAAGAACAAGTCCTCAGCCACATTATTAGGTAAAAGTAGCGACAGTCTCATCAGACAGGGCAAGCAGTCAGCCAGAAAGAACTAGAAACACAGGGATAAAGATGATACTATAACAACAACAACAAAAAGGAGAAATAAGACAGAAACTATATCCCATGCTCTGAAGAGAGTACGTTGTTGAGTGAAGCAGCAAAGTGCAAATCAGGGATTAATACTCACTAACCACTTGTAAAAAAGGAGGAAAATACTATCTGTATCGGCTACTGTGTGCATTTTAAAAGCAACTTTGAAAGCTATACCAGGAACAAGCTATGGTGGGAACTTGCTTAAGAGAGCTACAACTAAGTAGACTGTCCGAGAGTGAAGGAGAGATTTTAAGGTTTTACTTGTCATAATTTTTGAAGTTTGAGCCATGTAAAGGTATTACCTTCTCAAAAAAGTGAAAAAGAGTATTTTAAATAACTTTTTCTAAGGTCTTTTTCAGAACATTTCTGAACTATATTTTACAAAGAACATTGTGCATTCTACTCTGGAGTCTGCAGCACTGGCTTATAAGATCAGTTTAAGCAAGTCAGTCTGTTAGATTTCCTCATTCCTAACATGTATTTGCCACACCCCACCCCAAAGAAAGGGAGGGAAGATGAGCAGAAATATGGGGGAAGAAAGTTAAAATGGATGCTTCTTTTCTCTGAATCAGGGAAACATCAATCTGTTCCCCTAAACTCTATCCCCCATTCCTACCCTTATACCTGACAAACTTTTGCCTTTGGGCATTTTGCAAAGGTTTTGGCCAACTTCTTCTGGACAGCACACAGGTTACTGGGTTAAAAATACTATCTTCACTCAACATACCCAATTTCAGCATTCCTGGAAATATCTGCTTGACCAAATAGACAAAACCTGCCCATCTATTTTGACACTATTTTTAATACAATGTCCTTAGGAAGTTATTTAAATGATTTAAAAAAAAAAATACTGAGTCTAGAAGTCTTACAAAATCCCCTTACATGACTTCCAGCATGTAAGGAGCTTAAAAGTCATAGCTCCTATATGCAGGGCAAGTAAAAAGCTGAGCAAGCCAAAAGTCTACAACGCTTCTTAGATCCATCAAAAAATTGAGGTCATGGGCAAACTGTTGTTGCCCCCAAAACTGGAGAAGCAGACAGGAGGACATAAAAGAATCACAAGCAGAAACTTCCACAGGAACCAGTATCGGGTAGAGAAATCTGAGCTGTGATTGATAAATTGCTGGTTGTGGACAAGTCTGAGAGATAAAAATGCAGAGGGCCCCAGGCTTATGAAGACTGCAACACTTTGTGAGTTTTACCTATGGGAACCCTACCAGGCTCTGACAGTGAAGATGGGGGGGAAAGTCCGTCAGGCTTCTAACAAAGAGAGGTGGAAGGAGCCATTTTGAAATTCACCAGAGCATTCTATTCTTATCCAGATCTGGTGGGAAAATGATCTTACTTTAGTATCAACTGTGTTTTTACCAAAGCCAAAATGACCTGGGAGAGGAGAAATACCCCCGACTCCAGCCCCCTGTAGCCTTCTTGCCTTATCTAAAGGGGCTGGCAGGTGGTGGTGTGGAAATAAGAAGCCCTTCTGAAGGTCACAGCCCAGGACATGGGCTAACTGAAAGACTGAGAGCTGACCATTGGACTACAAGTCTCCCCTTTCCCAAACTTCACCCCCACCTCACTAGAGGTCCTGCATAATAACAGGGATGCAATAGAAAGAACTGCATGTCTCAGACTTTATCTAAGGAGAATTCTCTAGGGAAACCCAAAGATAACCAAGGAGACAAAAACAAGGACACCAGAGGAAATTTTAGCATCTACAACTACACCAACACCATACCTCTTACCAAGAGTTGGGGCTCTGGCATGTGACTAAGACTCAACCTAATGTCCTTATCCTGATCTTAGATGCTCAGTTAAGAGGCAAGATTCAGGAACAGTTTAAAATTTATTTTTTCTGCTGTGGTGGTGACATTCAATGTTCAAGCCCTAGCATGGTGTGAGGGCCCCAACCAGGTAATGGCCTTTTTATTGTTCTTACCCCTCTGACACCCTCATTCCTGCCTATTTTCCAAGCTCTGGTCTCTAGCATTCTTACCGATTCTGTGAGAACTGCTTACCAATTCTGTGAGAACCTAACAAACTTAAAATACTTCTTCCTCTCCCTTTCTTTCTTTCTCCCCTCTCAGAACTTCTCTTAACATCTCAGGAGGTTCAAGTATTTCTGGGAACGCTGTGGAAATTGCCATGCTCACATGGTGGGAAAACTTCAGCCTTCTGATTTCAAGATTATTCCATTTTAAGCAAGGGAGACAAGAAAAGCTGCATCTTTCTCTACTGTGCCCATTTTAGTAAAAGGATTTGTTCTGTAAAATTTGGATTCAGTCAAGAGACTGCACTCAAGGATCCAAAAAGCCACATGTGAACCCAAGACTGCAGGTTGCCCAACCCTTCCTGAGAGGGGAAGAAACAACCAGAGAAAAACAGGGAAAAATGCAGAGTCAGAGGCAAAGGGAGCCACAGATGACTCAAAACAGAGTTATAACTAGGGCCTCCCATACGGATACTCCGCCCTTAGTGCACAACAGAATCCCCTGCAGAGCTTAGAAAAGCAAAACAAAAACCATACATCCTCCTTCAAAGTCTCTGGGCAGAGGTAGGATTCGGACATCTCACACTTGTCCATCTCCCCAGATGACATGAGGTTGCAGCCAGGGACGGAGATAATTGTGCCACACCAAGTGCCCCTCACACACAGCATCCCATGTGGTCATGGAGCCCTCAAGAAGCCCCCATTAGCAGAAGACACACTTTCTATGGGCTCCAGGTTTCTGGAAGAGAAGCTCATCTGTCTTCAGCAGCTCTGCCCCCAGGACCTGTAGTTCTGGTGAGGCCAGGGTGAGAACAAGACAGAAAGTGGAATCTTTTCTGTCTTCACTGGAGCTGGGGCCATTAAGCAAAAATGGCTTCCTCTTCCCAGGAACCCCCTGCTCCTCCCATCAAACACTGGAAGCAGGATGAATGATTTATAGTCCCTTACAATCAATCCATTTCACAGGACCTGCCTTTCATTTATTTCCTAAATAAGTGGATTTGTTTGGGGAAGGCTTTATTTCCAATCAGTCCTGTCAGCTCTCCATATCATCAACTTGTATTTTCTTTTACAAAGCATTTGCTGTGTTCTCTTCTCTCAATTATAGCTTTAGAGATGTGCCTCCCGAAGACCTTCTATTTTATTTGGTCATCCTTCATTAGCTTTTCTAGGTACCCATTTCCTTGACAGTTCAGTCTTTATATTAATAGTTCTAAAAGTATAGTCCCAGCACCAGTAGCAGCAGCATTAGGGAACTTGTTAAAAATGAAAATCTGAAATTCAAACAAAAAAAGAAGGAATTGGTTACAAATGTAAATTTTGGGCCCCATCTCAGACCTAGCGAATTAGAAATTCTGGAAGGTAGGGGAAGAAATCTGTAATTTTTAACAAGACTAAAATATGATTATTTTAATTATTTTGTTTGATACCAGAAAGGCCCATATTCTGCAGAGATATTGTATGTCTTTAGATTTCTAGATTTCAATTGAGTTATCTGTGCAGAGGAAGGCAACCAGCATCTATTGAGTATCCCACTTTGAAGCCTTACAACACCCCCCCAGAAGGTGTGGCTTCACTATAAAATGGAAAATCAAGGTGCAAAGAGTCAAGTCACTTCAGTGAATTTTCAGCTAGTGAGGAACAGAGATGGGTATCAAATCACATCTACCTGCTTCCCAAGCCATGGCTCCCCTGCACCCCTGCCTATCCGCAAGCTCCAGAGCATCATGGCTGCTGGGGCCTGAGCACTGGGGGATGCAGAAGATCCTTGTCGATCCTGATTTCCTGAAATGCCTGACCTTGGCTGAATGTAGAGTGGGGCGGTCAGCAGTAGAATAAACCTGTTCAAGGTGAGGAAAGGTATTACAAAAAACCTACTGAACAACAAAGCACACTCCCCCACAAAAAACACTTTCATCCATTAAACACACATTTACTGAGCACCAGGTGTTCTGCAGACTCTAGGAGTCATAGCAGAGAGCAAAGCTAAGATCCCTGCCCTGGTCAATGGCAATAATAAGAGTCCATTTGTTGAGCATTTTCTATGTCCCAGGCACTATGCAAAAGAAATCCCATTTAATACTCACACTAGGCTTGTGAGTTTGGTGACATCATTACCTTCTTATAAAGAATGAGGAAACAGACTTAGAAGGTATGTAATTGGCCCAGCGTTAAAGGGCCATAAGTGACCTCCCCAGGACTGAGTCCTTAACAATGGCACTATACAACCTTACAACCATGGTTTCCTCTATCATTGTGTGTGTTTTAGAATTGTTATATATTGTAGTGAAACTTTGTTCTTAACCTTTGCTCTGGTCAGTTCCTTGCATCCTTGGTCAAAGTTGTTTGGGTAAAGGGTACCAGAGAAGGAGTCAGGATGTTTAACCATCTGGGCAGCTGGGGTGAAATTAAACATCCAGAATCAGTGATCAGAGCCTAGTTTGATCAGAGCCTAGTTTGGGGTCAGGAGAGGAGTAGAGAACAAGAGGCAATGGGGGGGTGGGGGGTTGAGGGGGAAGCCCAGAGGCTGTAATTCCACAGTAGGGAGCCTGGAGGCTGACACTCTCCAACACCCCCACAACTGGCCCTAGTCCCACCCCCCACTCTGCTCTGGCTGTTCTGGTTGAAGTTCCCAGTCAAAGCCATGTCCCAGCCCCAGCTGAAGGGGCTGTTAAATACTCTGAATATCTACTCCAGCAGGTCCTTCTCATTCTCCTTCCTTCCTTCCCCAAACATACAGGCCAGTTGTGCCTGAAGCACCATCCCATTATGCACTAGATATTTAAAGTTCTATATTAGGTGATGTCTGCCACTCAGGACCCCAGCTCCTCTGGCAGAGGAGGGGATAAACCCAGAGCCAGCAGCGGGTCTTTCCAGATGAGCAAGGTGCAGGAATCAAGAACCAAAGGGTGAGAAGTCATTGCTTGTTTTAACATCTAGATCCTGCTCACTGGGGACAAGCACTGTCTGCCCATGTTTCCCTGAGCCTCAGCACCACACATGCAGACACTGCTAGATCTGTACGCAGGCTCTTTCTGCTCCACAACCTTCTAACTGAACCTCATCCTCCACTGACTTCACCAGACTTAAAACATCAGGGAAGCCCTTCTGGCCAATTCCTAGAAACTAAGTAAGTCAAGTTATAATTGACTTGGTTTTCAAAGAAATCTACTTACTAAGCATGCTGGCAGGGATAGTGTCCTGAATAATTTGTTTCCCACATGGAGGATCAAGTATAAATCATAATCATATAGAAAGATGTTATTTTTACATAGAGTTTCACATATTTCAAAGCTCTTTCACAGATGTTATCTAGTTTAGTCTTCACCCAAAAAAGGATGAGGTAATTAGGGGTCAATATTAACACTCGCATTTCAGAGATGAAATGACTGAAGCTCAGAAGAGGAAGAGAATTGCCCAAGGTTCACAGTGGGATTTTATGCATCTTGAATTTGGGGTTTCAATTAATACAGAACATTTCTATCCTATAGAACTGCCAAGTACTTTCCAATAAAATCAAAATTCCTCTTTCTGAATTTTCAGGCCCAGTAATGGCCTTCCCTTGCAAAGACTTCTCATCTCTACTTCAGACCATGTTCTGCAATGCTGTTCACCAAAAGTTGCTGGTTCTCCCAGCTTCCAGAAATGTGGTAGAGTCTTTCTTTGGAGCTAGGTATGACCATGTGACTTGCTTCAGCCAATGAGTGTGAGCAGAAGCTGTGTGTGTACTTCTACACACAAGCTGCCAGCACAGGCGTGATTAACCACATGTCATTCTCACCCCTCCCAGGTCACAGGGCATATGTTGAGATGGAGCCACAACCACAACAAACACAGAGCCAGAAATAAACTCTCACATGAAACCACTGAGATTTGGAGCCTATTCTGACTGAAGTATCATCTCCCTGGGAATTTGTGCTCTCCTCGCCTCTGAGGAATTAGCACATTTGACATTCTCCAATGACCAGACGGCTGGGATGGCTTTCTGGCACCCTCAAAACACTTTCTCTGAGGTAACTTGAATGGTCTGTATTCTTTGAAGCCAGAACAGAGAATCCAAAACTAATAACCACCACTACAACAAACACCAACCTGCATTCCTCTGTCCCCCTTCATTTAGTGCCAGCAGTTCAGGTCCCGATGACCCCATGACTGCCTACCTGGGCCACTGCAGGCCTCCCAGTGACTGCCCTGCCCTCTCAGCTGCTCAAGTGTCTTCCTAAACCAAGGTCTACCATGGCCACCCTCCCACCCGCCTCCCTTCCCTATGCCCAAACTCCAGGTTGGACATACAAGGCAACCAGTCTCGCTTCCAATACTGTTTAAAAAATAAATACACCCAGAAGTAGGATGGGTAGAGGGAATATTTCACAGGGTGCATGCTTTCTGAAGGCCAGGCCATTCTCTCACCAGGGCTCTGCTTTGTCCCTATGCACTGAACACAACTCGGCTGGGCATTTATGCTGATCCAGAGCTGATACATTGGGTCTGACACGCCCACCGTGTCTTGGAAGCTAATAGTTCAGCAATGGTGCCGAGTCTTGCTTGCTTTAAAACTAAGCAGCCAGGCCCTGGTGCCCCACCTCCTCTAGCTGCCTCTCTGGCCATGCTCTGCTTCTCTGCAGGGTTATTGCCAAATCCTACTGCAGTAAGTATGAGTTTCGGACTGTGCACTCAGTCGCGTGTATTTTTCTGTCACTGAAATTTCTAGGATGAGCCCCATTCTGTTATGAAGTGGCTGAAAATAAATCTCTCAATGTGAGGCTCAGCCCAGCCCCTTCCCCAGGGTTGTGTCTCTAGCAGTGGTGCCTCCCTGGTGCCAGGAGTCAGGGAAGGGCGTCAGTGGTGCCTCCCTGGTGCCAGGAGTCAGCAGAAGGGCGTCAGCAGAAAGGCCCTGGCTCTCAGGGGTCAGGCTCTAGGTGCAAGAGGACAGGACAGAGGGGAAAGCCAAGCACAGCAGTCCCACTACGAGGGCCAGGAGAGGCACGTGCCTGAGCCAGCATAGTCACTGCTTCTTGTACAGAGAACTCGAAGCCTCTTGTGCAAGCAAAGAGGGCCCAAGGGCACTCACCCTGCTCGGACACCTCCCTAAAGGGGCCACCAACTGGATAGGACACCCCAGAATTTCTCTGATTCTTTATGCATAGCCCCCAATTTCTTCTCTTAGAACTACTGACCCTACTAAGGCAATGCGGTTCCAGAAAGCATCTCATTTAAGTAAGCAAACCACAGAGGAAGCTGCTGTTAACTGAGCCCCCACCCTACATATGCTGTGTTCCAGGCTAAGCACTGTATGACATTGTCTCAATTACTCAGCATAATAAGCCTGTGGGTCCAGCCCTATTGCCGCCACCAACCAGACAGTGGAAACAGCAGAGGAAACTGAGGCCCAGAGCGGCTGTGCTCTACATCATAAAGCTAGCAAAGGCAAGGTGGGGATTCAAGTGTAGTTAAGAGCAACTCCCCTGGACCACCTCTTGCCTGTTCATGTTGGCCTATGAAACCTTGAAAACAGAGCCCTGGGAATGAAAATAATATCCCTCAGTATGGTAGAAGAGGAGCAAAAAAGGGCCAGGTCTTGTTTTTACCAAGATCAGGGCTTTGTGGTACACAACAGTGGGGGACTCTAACAAATGAGGGCTGGTGTGAAGGTATATGCATGTCATATCTTGCAAAGGAGGGGGTTCAAAGCAGCAGGTACACTCGCACCTTTGTCCCTCCCTTCTCTCACTCCCCCCCCCACACACCCCCAGTGGTAGAACTGCAAAGAACAGCTTCTGAAGACTTTGGGAGTGGGAAGGAGGCTCAGGTAATTTCTGCTTCTAGATGAGAATGACTTCTATCTGACTCCTCTCTGGGACTAGTAACTTGAAAAGTAAACACTACCAACAAAGGTCATTTGCTATGTGACACCAGCCACCTGCAGCTCCCACTGGACAAAACATCCTCTCCCTGGAGATTGGCCCCACATCCAGGCTGAGGCCCGCTGTCTCCTGCCTCCCTCTCAGCCACCTCAGACCGCCACAGCCAGGGAAGCCACTGGGCCCAAAAAGAGCACAAAGGCAGTCTCCAGAGGGGGAAATTACCAAGACAGTGTCAACGCCTTTCCCGAGTGGAGGGCCGGGATACAGCCCACTTCTGACAACTCCCTTACCACTTCTGCGGTGGCGATTACGGAATACTCTTTGAGTGCTTTTTACACCAGGGCAAACTGAGCCTTCCTGGCACCATTCCACAAGACACATAATAAGTTTTAGGGATGTGAAAACATTCAGATTATGACCAGAATTGCCCACAAGACCAGGGCCCTGAGAGGGCAGCAACCCCCACAGGGAGAGTTCTGCCTGTAGTCCTGGGCTAGCCCTGGGCTGTTGTTACCAGTCAGATTTGGAATGTATCTGCGAGTTTGAGCCTTGTGGCCCATATTGCCCTCACCTGCTCCTCGCTGCATCCTAATCAGAACTAAACACAAAGGTTCGGAGTCTGCTCAGAGATGTTTCTTAGATGGTCTCAAAGAGATGGCCAGTGCATAGAGTCAGACCTGGCAGGTTCCTATGAGCTGGGAGGTGAGGCCCCTGGGAGAAGGAAGCAGGAATGAAGCAACCCTGCAGCAACAGCAACCCTGTGGGACTCTGGGGAAGAATTTCTGGCTAACAGCAAATTTTCCGTCTTGACCTGGGTGGGGTTGCACAGGCATTACACATGACAAAAGAGTCATTAAGTTGTATATTTATGTTTTATGTCCAATACAGGACATTGGTTATATTTTGTATATTTTTTAAACAAAGCTATTAATAAAAGACATCCTATAGCATCTCCAGTTTAATCACCACTTGCTGCCCCTGCACAAGAGGGGAATGCTAGGCCCTCTGAACACCCAAAGAAAGAGGAACTCAGTTTCACGCCGTGGGAGGTGGTGGCCAGGGGAGACTGGCCCCTTCCAGGGAACACTGGGTCCTGTCCCTGCACCCAGAGAGCTGCAGAGCCGGCTGCAGAGAGGCTGGGAGGGACCAGTGGCGGTGGCACCAGCAGGAAGGAGGCAGAGCAGTCTTATGTGGCAGCTGCTGAAAGAAAGCGCTGCTGGGGGCCTGCCCAGGAGGCCTCTGTGATCTCTGCTACCATCGCCACAGATTATGTAAGGTAAAATGTGTTCTTTATAAAGCCACCCCCAACTTTTCATTAGCTTGCCTTTTTTTTTTTTAAACAAGAAAACTAATCATGAGAAGCCGCAAGAGATCCTCTGGCTGGATTGGAGCCCTCTCCAGTGTGGCCAAATGTAGCTAAACTCGGACCAAATAAAGATGTTTACTGACAGCCTAATAAACAAATGGGCCCCGTTGGATGTAACCTTGATGAATGGAGCGTCCAGGTGTTTTCACTAATGGCAATAAGCACTATAACCCAAAGTATTTCTGATTCAAGTATAATGCATTATTAGGCCATTAGAGGCTGAGCACGGAGAACCATTTGGACACAGCCCTATCAATAATACTGCTTCCCAGCCTGCATTTAGGCCTGGGGAATTAGTCATCCTGATATTCTATTTAATAAAAACCTCAAGAAGAAGCATCAAAAATCACATTACATTTTAACAGGGTTACAGCAGCCCAGGAGAACCACAAGTTTAATTTTCATAAGAGCATTCATTCCTCAATTATGTCAAACATGAAAATGTAAATTGCAAATTTAATGCTAACAATATCCCTCAAAGCACATTGGCAGGTAAGGCACATTATGCTGAGTGGATGCTGGCTGCATATCAAGAGGCCCCCAGAGGGAGTCTTGGGGATCAGAGGAAGGGGGATTTCAGGCTACTTGGTTGGGCTGCCCCTGGAAGAGCCACAGCCTCAAAGCCAGAAGCACAGAAGTCCCTTCTCCCATGCAGGATAAAACATGGATCTTAGAACTGTGGGCTCCCTGGCTCATATCCATGTCATTTCCTGTAGGTGCCAAAAGTTAGTTCGTTTCATGCAGTAGCAACTGAAAGATACCAGTGAAGGCATTTCAGGGCCTAAAAGTGAACAGAACTTCCAAGAGATTGTCAGGAATTGCATGGGACATGAAATGGGAATCTGCAGTTTAAACAGAATTCCAGGGTTCCCCTTACTCTGAGAACTAGACCTGCTTTCAGGCCAAGGGCATGAAAGAAGGAAGTGTTACTTAACTGAAGCCACTGACAACAGCCACAAACGATTTCACTGCCTTTTTTCATAAAGAAATCTGTCTCTGGAAGATGATGTATCATTACGTTTTCTTAAAAAGCAAAAAAAAAAAACAAACAAAAAAATTGATATTGTATATTGATTGGTATATGCAGAGGAAAATAACTGAAAGATTTTATACCAAACTTGTAAGGGTATATTATGAGCATGCATTACTTTGTAAGCAAAAACAATAATGATGTAATTTAATTTTATTTTAAGCTAGAAACCTTATCAGAGAATGTCCATTCATGGATAGAGCCAACTCTCTGATGACAAGCAGTTGTACTATTCCTTCTGAGTTGATCTGTGACTGGAATTAAATTAGAGTCATAAAAAGTGGGAGCAGAAAGAAGGCTTGGATACAATCTAGTCTTATCCTTCCCTCTGCTCTGGAGGAAGGTGAGGCCCAGGGAGGTCCATTCATTCAATAAGGACTTACCAAGAGTCTGAAATATTCCCGGCAGGACGTAAGGCTCTGGGCTTCCCTCCAAGGCTTGATCTAAGGCTCAGACTGAAGCCCTCCCTGGGTAGCATCCATCACTGATAAGTATACTGTAGGTAACCCACATGTGACAGCAAATGTTACCATACATCTGTATCAATTTATGTGCAAAAAGGCCTTATGGGGAAAACACAATAATGCATGCATAGTGAGTTGATATCAACAAACTTTTACTGGATAAATACCCCTTATAAGGCACTGTGATGTTTGCTAGAGATTAAGATAAAAACCACAATCATCTCACAGTCTTGGAGAGAAGGATACATATAAACAGGACAGTACAAATGCCATGTATGTGCCTGGATAAAAGTACATGTCAGACGTGGCATGGTGCTGAGCAGGCTGTGATTGACTTTCTTTTTTTTTTTTTTTTTTTTGAGACAGATCCTCAAGCTGTCACCCTGGGTAGAGTGCTGTGGCATCACAGCTCACAGCAACCTCGAATTCCTAGGCTCAAGCGAGTCTCCTGCCTCCGCCTCCCAAGTAGCTGGGACTACAGGCACCCACCACAACGCCCGGCCATTTTTTG
>CAUYRH010032471.1:0-19316 GCA_963574655.1 Perodicticus potto | reverse complement strand
CAGGGGGCAAGGTGAATGAGTGTATCAATGAATGGATACAGTCCATTCATGGAATTGAGGCCTAGGAAATTCACAAGAAATTGACCTAGGCATAGGAAATGGGGGTTCCACATTTAGTCCTAAGTGTAAAGTGAAGGAGACACTGAGGCACAGGTGTCTCCTCGGCAGTTGTCCAGCCTTTTTGACTATTGGAGTCTCCGGTGGGGGTTGGAGGTCCCCCTCCTTGCCTGTCATCCAGTCCACTGGCTCTTCAGCTGGCTGCCGCAGCACCGACACCGCCAAGGAGGAGGTGGCAGGTCCGCCAGCTCCGCTGAGCTGGCTAGGAGGCCAAATGTCCTGCATCAATTCTACCTCTC
The DNA here is from genome assembly GCA_963574655.1 of Perodicticus potto. NCBI lineage: Eukaryota > Metazoa > Chordata > Mammalia > Primates > Lorisidae > Perodicticus > Perodicticus potto. Next base: position 18,960 of record CAUYRH010032471.1, on the reverse strand, counting down.
CGAGTAGAAACTCTAACTGCTGTTAGGGAAAAGGGGCGAAGACTCGATCTAACTGCTTCCTGCTGAATTGGGCGATGATAAAAGGGGGCAGTTAGGGTTTCTCCGGAGGGAGAGTGATACAGGGGTTCATGGACTGGAACCATCTTTATTGCATGTGGCTTGATGACATTTCTGGAAAACATAAATCTGGTTAGTGTAATCAGTAATAGGCAAAGGTAGAACAGCGTCAGGTCAGAAGCACTTATTCAGTGATGCTAAAAGAAAACCATATTAAGATTTTTCTAGCTGTTTTCTAAATAATAACTTCAAACTTTCTTTTGGCTCACAAGTGTAGGTGGTCTGTGGTTGGCTGTCTTCATTGCCTGCCTCCGTAGAAGATGGAGGGTTCCAGAACTTTACTCGTGAATGATGTATACAGGAATCGACTCCTATAACTTTAACAGTAGAAGAAGACAAGATAACAGGAAAGGGATGATCCCAGTCTTATAAAAGCACATATTATATATGTATAAGTATATATATATTTACGTGTATATGTATTAAAAAAATCTGAGTGTTTGCATTCTAAAATATTGACTGTGGATATCCATGGGCAGTGGGATTGTGGATAATTTAGAATTTTTTTCTTTACTGTATTTTTTCCCCCTCTATCCCTCATGCTGGAGTGCAGTGGTGTGATCAGAGCTCACTGCAGCCTCAAACTTCTGGGCTCAAGTATCCTCCTGGCTCAGCCTCTCTAGTAGCTGTCACTATACGTGTACCCTGCCATCCCAGGCTAATTTTTTATTTTTTGTGGAAATGAGGTCTCACTATGTTGCCCAGGTTGGTCTCAAACTCCTGGCCTCAAGTCGTTCTCCTGCTGTGGCCTCCCAAAGTGCTGGGATTACAGGTGTGGGCCACTGCACCTAGCCTGTTTACTATATGTAGAAGGTGCCAAAAAGAAATGTATACACATTTTTAAGCAAAGGCAAAACCTTTTAAAATTGCACTTAAATCACATCTGACTTCTGTAATTACAAGAGATACGAGATACAATATACCAGATAACAAACACTGTCAATATGTATTGAGTGACTTGAATACTACCATTTTAATACAGTTTTTTTTCTGTCTTAAAATGCATAAAAGTTTTAGGGCACCTTCTGTATTTGAAGTTTCCTGTGATGAATTTATATTTGGAATAAGATAAACATTTATTAAAGAAGGAAAGAACAAATCATTAAAAGGGAGATATTGGCATCAAACCCAGGAAAATGAGGAGCCAGAAAGAGAAGTGTGAAGTGTAGCAGTGTCCTTGTGACATCAGGACCTGAAGATTTCCAAGCTGTGTTGTGTCTAGAGATGGATCATGGGCTGAGCTTCACATTGGCTTCCCACTTTCCCTGGCTTTGATTCCATACTCACTGGATTTGAACTTGACCTTTGTGTGCCCTGATATTGGGAAGGGGTGTGCATTAGTTTAGGCACTAAAACATTCTACTTACAAAAAAAAGGAATGGTATCCCCCATGAGAAACAAATACTTTGGCATTCTGGTTTATAATGAGTGCCTATGAACTTGGTTAATGGGAGTCTGTCTGAAAGTGACTGGTTGATTAACTCTCGGGTCTGCAAGCTGAGGACCAGACTCTGGGATTTGGTGGTGAGAGTGAGGGCCTCTCTGGACAGAGCTGGTGAGCTGATTTTTTCCTGGCAACAGCTCTCATATCACATTTAGGAGAGAGTGTGATATGCTGCAAAGGCCTAAACTTAGAACTGGGTAGCCCCACAGTCAAATCCCAGCTCTGTCATTTCTTAGCAATGTTACACTGAGCCGCTTACTTAACCTCTCTGAAATTCACCATTCTCATCTGAAATGTGGACACAAAAATATATTATGGGGTTCCTCTGGGGATTAGATAAAATATGGAGCATAATGTTCCTGGCACCTGGTTGGCACATAGCAGTATTTACTTCCCTTTTCCTTGATTGTCTGCAATATCAGAGGATGCAGGAGTGACAGATAACAATATCCCTATTATCTGGGGGAGGTGATGTTCTCTGCTCATGGTGACACAGTAAAACTACCAGGGCCAGGTTTTCTCCTTGCTTGCTGTGGCTTCTATTCTAATACCTGTGAACTATGGCCCACAGGCCAAATCTGGCCCACTGCTTGTTTTTTTTTTTGAGACAGAGCCTCAAGCTGTCACCCTAGATAGAATGCTGTGGCATCACAGCTCACAGCAACCTCCAATTCCTGGGCTCAAGCAAGTCTCCTGCCTCCACCTCCCAAGTAGCTGGGACTACAGGTGCCCGCCACAATGCCCGGCCATTTTTTGGTTGCAGCCGTCATTGTTGTTTGGCAGGCCCTGGCTGGCCCCGCCAGCTCAGGTGTACGTGGCTGGCGCCTTAGCCCGTTGAGCCACAGGCGCCAAGCCCCACTCCTTGTTTTTACAAGTGAAGTTTTTTTGGAAAATAGCCAATAAATTCATTTACGCATTGTCTATGGCTCAACAACAGAGTTGAGTAGTTGTGACATTCTACATGGCCCACAAAGCCTAAAATATCTACTGTCTGGCTGTTTTCAGAAAAAGTTTACTGATTTCCGGTATAAAAGGTCATTGCCTTTTTAGGTGGGAGAAATTTCAGAGTGGGGAATCACAGAATCAGAAAAGTGAGAAATTTCTCAAAAGGTTCAAGAAGAAACACTACTTTCCAGTGAAAGCAGGGAGGGGAATAAAGGGTGAATGTGTATCTTCCAGAGACTGGCAATAGCCCCCAAAACACTAGCCAGGAAATATTGGGAAACTGATAAATCTGCTTTTTTTAATTCCTCCGTCTCTGTGGGGGATGCTAAGCTGTTTGCAGAGATTATGAGAAAATATGTGTTGAATGTCTGGCAAAAGGCCAGGTCTCAAGATAGTCCTTCTGGAAGCTTGGCTGGTGACAGAGCTCTCATCTACTGTTTGTTTTTTCTGTGTGTGGACTCTGACTTCAACACTCAGAATTTGATGTTTCTTGGAAATCCATCATCCTCCATAGCAAATTCGTCCCCAAGCCTTGTCTACTCTGACTCTTTAAATATACCTCCAATCCGTCCCTTCTTCTCCATTCCCACTGCCATAATTTAGTTCATGCCTCATCGTTTAGATTTATTGTAATAATACCTGCTCATCTACCTGTCCATCCATCCATGCACCCATCTGTCCATCTGTCCGTCCGTCCATCCACCCATCTACCCATCCATTCATCTGTCCGTCTGTCCATCCATCCATCCATCCATCCATCCATCCAGTTGTACCAAGTACCTGCCATGTGCCGTGTGTTGGACTAAGCCCTGGGCCACAGTGCTAAGTATCATTGAAGGCTTCTCCAGCTAATGGTCTTTTATAACTGAATTTCTACTTTCAGCTTCACCTCTACTCAAGTTCTCCTTCCTCTCTGTTTTCTGGGTGATCTTTTGAAAGCATACATTTAATTCTGCTATTCCCCAATTTAAAACTCTGATAACTTCCCATTACCAAGAGGACGAGGTCTAAAGTTCTTACTGAGGCATTTAGGGTCCTTTGCAAATTGATCCTCACTTACCTTTACTGCCTTTTTCCTCACAAATCTAATTTTTTAAAATTTCATTTTAATATGAGAGTACAGATGATTAGGTTACATTGTTTTCATTTGTTAGGTAAGCTCCCTGTTGTACTTGTGTCCTGCACACTGGAGGTGTGTCATATACCCTTACATTGTGCCCATTAGGTGAAAGCACACTGATCCCTCTCCACCCTCCCTTCTCCTTCACCTTCTTTCCCCTCCCCCAACTTGAACTGAATTAAATTTTTCCCTTATGTTGGCATGTATTAGATCATCTACTGGCTTCATATTAATATTGAGTACCTTGGATACTTGCTTTTCCATTCTTGTGATACTTCACTAAGAAGAAGGTGTTTCAACTCCATCCAGGCTAATAAAAAGTTGTAACATCTCCATCTTTTTATGGCTGAATAGTAGTCCATGGTATCCATATACCACAGTTTGTTAATCCATTCCTGGGTTGATGGGCACTTGCTTTCATATCTTGGTGATTGTAAATTGAGCTGCAATAAACAATCTGGTGCAAATGTCCTTATGATAAAATGATTTTTTTTTCTGGATGGATGCCTAGTAATGGGATTATGAGATTGAATAGAAGGTCTATTTTGAGTTCTTTGAGGATTCTCCATACTCACAAATCTAAATTTTAATGAATAGCTAGTTATATGTTCGAGTTCAGCATGAGGTTTCTTACTGTATTAGGGCAAGTAACAGGTAACAAACTCTGAAATCTCAGTACCTGTACACAATAATATTTTATATATTGCTTTTACTCATTGTTACGTGGTTTTCCTGGTTGGGTAGGAACCAGGAACATCTTCAAGCAATGACTCAGGGGTCCAGGCTTCTTCCATCTCTAAAAGTGATTTTAAGTTCATCCTGGAGTCATCCAACCTGCAGATGAGAGAGAGGACAAAAGTGCATGGACAGATACTCAGGAGGTTTTAGGAGTCAGACTTCATATCACTCTGGCCCCAAAACTCAACCTTGTGGCCCCATTACCTGCAGGGGAGGTTTGAAAATGCAGTTGATCTGTGTGCTCAAAAGGACAAAGAAAAGGAATTGATGGTCAATTAGCATTGTCTCTGTAATTCAGTTCTTTATGCTTTTGTCCTCACTGTTTTCTCTGCTAGACTCTCCTTCACATGCTTCTCCAGGCATGTGAACATTCCCTTATCCTTCTAGGCCCTGCCTAGACATCACCAGTCATGGAAGACTTTCCTAGCTCCACATGAGCTTCAGTACCTCTTTGCTTCCACAGCACTTTGCCCATTGTTAATCAGATTCTTCTAAATGCCAGACCCCATTCTGAGCTCATTATATGCATTTATTCTTATGATTTTTACACAAACTCTGTGAGGTAGGTACTATTATTATCCCCGATTCAGTGATGAGGAACCTGAGGCTTATGCGATAAAGCAAGCATCCAAGAGCTTTATTATTACATCACAAGCCGGTGTACTGATCTGTTTTCCAGTCTGTCGCACCTATGGAACTGTGAGTTCATCACAGTCAGGGGCCGGGTTTTATTCATCTTTGGTGCTGGAAATATGACATGTCTACAGGATTTATTTATTATACCAGAAAATGTTGACATTCAATGTGTTAATATACTTATTGATCACGGAATTTATTTTATTAGTACACAATGGAGTATAGTCAACAAATATTTATTCCATGGTTGGTTTAAGAACTGAGTCCTCAGCTAGTGATGGATGTCTTTTTCTTTTAGAAGGAATATATGACCAATGGAGCACTCCAGAGATATCTGCAGATGCTGCAGCAGAAAACTGCATACAACACAGAACTCACCTTGCCAGCTGTTCTTTCTTGGTCATTGTGGGCTTGGTTTTTTTTTTTTTTTAATTTTTTTTTTATTAAATCATAGTTGTGTACATTAATGCAATTATGGGGTACAATGTTCTGGTTTCATATACAATCTGAAATATTTTCATCAAACTGGTTAACATAGCATTCATGGCATTTTCTTAGTTATTGTGTTAAGACCTTTAGGCGTGGTGGTTTTTAAGCAGCTGACTGGATTATAATCTGTCATGTGCCAAGTTCAGATGTGGTTGCCACTGACCCCAGTACTTGAGACAGATCAGAAGTCACATGCCTTTAGGTAGACCTTTAGGAAAGCTTTGACTCCATCATTTAATTGAGTGGCCAATAGCACTTCTTTTTGGCTCAGAGAACCAGAAATTGCAGTCAAATTGGTTTGAATGAGCTGAGCCTCAATTATGTGCTAAGCCTTGAGAGAGGTGTTAATGATGTGGAGATGAATAAGATATGCAGGGTCCATGCATTGTAAGTGCCCATAACCTGGGGCTGGAGGAGAAGATAAGCTGTCAGTCATGCCCACATGATGGGCTTGCTATGAGGAGTAAATGAGATCATGCAGGTGAAGTACACAGCTCAGTGGTGGGCACATTACCAAGTGTTCAGTAAGTGTTAGCTTTTATATTATTATAAACACAATACAGTGTGATACGTGGTGTCATGGTGACATGAGCAAAAGTATTATAGGATCTCAGAGTGTACAGTTGTGACTGGGAAATTTAGAGAGATATTCACAGAGGAAGTGAGATTTGAACAAGATTCTGATGGATGAGTAGGAATGACAATGGTGAGGATGAGGATGGATATTAGAGGTAGAAGAAACTAGGGGTATGGAAATAAATTTTATTCTCTGAGAATAACAGGTAGCTTTGGTGAGAAGTGTAGACAGTACTATGAGAGAAACAAGGAGAAATGGAAAAGATGGTATGGTAGGCAGTATGTGCTTCATGTCTCCTAAATATCCACATTCTAATCCCTGCCACCTCTGGATACCTCATTGCACGTGCAATGGGGAATTAAAGTTGTAGATGGAATTACAGTTGCTAATCAGCTGATCTTAAAATAGGGAGAGTACCCTGGATTGTCCTGGGGGCCTCAATGTGTTGTAAACACAAATGTCCTTTAAGTAGAAGCAACAGAAGGAGTCAAAGCAATACAAGGTGAGAAGGACTCAGCTCACTTTGAACTCAACTGACTTTGAAAAGAGCTATGAGCCACAGAACATGGGTGACCTCTAGAAACAGTAAGAGACAGAGAAATCGATTCACCCCTAGAGCCTTCAGAAAGGAACACTACCCAGCTGACACCTTGGCTTTAGTTCAGGGAGACCCTTGTTGGATTTCTAACCTCTGAAGATATGTGTGATAAATAATATATGTTACTTATGCTGCCAAAGTGGTGGCAATTTGTTACAGCAGAGATAGAAAACTGACACAGATTGGGAAGAGGAGATGAGAGAGAGAAGCCTGAAAAGTGGGCATCACCAGGCTATGAAAGATCCCCAAAGTGTGTTTTGTCCCTTGATATGTTCTGCAGAAACAAAGTTTAGAAGTAAAACGACTTTGGGTACCACTGAATACTCTCCTTGCCATTCTAAGATTCATAATGAACATTAATAATTCAAAGGCCACAAGAGTCTTGCAGCAAGGAGACCTGTTTAAGTTTGTTTAATTTAGTATATCCTAAATTTATTTGATCATCAAGTACTCCTTTTTTTCATATAAGACCTGTTAACATCTCAACACACTTCAGAAAATTCTGCTGTAGGTGATGGCGCTTACCAGAGTTAAGTTTAACAAATAAGTTTATTTTTTAGTTGAAAAGATAGTATAACCTCATTATGAAAAATAGGAAGAAGGAAAAAATTTGCAGTTAATTTCATCACCTAAATTCAACTACTAGTTGAGTAGTCTTATGTCTTTTTTTACACATATCTATTCTTTTGCATATTTTTAGTATATATATCTATATATCTTCTATGCCTTTTACTTTTTATATCACAGAACTTTCAAAACTTAAAGTGGTATTTATAGTCATCATAAATGTAATTCTTTAGCCAGAGAAGGAAAATAATGTGATCAGATTGTAGTAATATCACCATGAAGATGGGGTGAGGAAAGTGGGGAAGATGAGTTAGGCAGGTGTCTATATAGTCCAGGCAAGATAAAATGAAGATCTGAATAAAAGGAATAGCAGTTATGAAGGAAGAATTGAAAAGGACCCATCAATGGGGATGAGGGGAAGGAAAAGTTAAGGGTAATAAAGCACTGGATTCTGAGACAATGTGTTTGAGTAACTGTAACATTAGTTGTACACATCTCAAGATTGAGCAGTTTCTGAAATAGCATTTATCAAAATGTATTTCGGGGAACCTAGTCTTAAGAGACAGCATGTCAAGTAATTTTGGGAAATGTCTCCTTTTAGTGATGCCCAGTGTATAAGAGCACATCAGAAACTTGTGACCTGGATCCAAACAGGGTTCTGATTGATTAGCAGAAGTCCTCTAGGAATGAGATGAACATGTGTGCATTTCACTCATAAAGGATCTCCAGACCCATGTTGTGGGCAAGGAGAGAGGGAAGGGCTCGTTCTTTACTTTTGCCCATAAGGGTGGCCATTGCTCTTTAGAGAGTAAGGTCTTTGTGAGTATTTGCCAGGAGCTAGAAATCATTTGGTAGGAAGGATGGGGTCAGGGGTGAAATGGTAGCAAACCATAGGATGAATAAGGACCTCAGCCAGCAAAAGGCTGTCTGCTTTATGAGATGGTCAGGCAAAATCTTCTTTTTCAGTAGCAATGCTTACTGAATATTTTGGAGCCAAACTGCTGTTAAAAACATCAAGCCATTGCCATTTAGTTTTTGGTGGGGCTGGAAAAAATACCAAAGTTTAGGTACAGCAGCCACATTCTTTGGTTGAGGAGGGGTGAGGGAACGTGTTGGCCAACATCATTTGGCCAACGTGTTGTTGTGAACTCAAAGAAATCCCATCTGAAAGTCTTTCCCTGCTGTAGCCTCCTCCGACCATCAGCAAACTGCCTGCAGGGGACCAGTGGAACTGCATACAGTGTGCTGGGCTCTGTGCCAGCTCCCGGGGAAGCTGAGTAATGTGTGGGAAATGGTCTTGCTGCAAAGACTTCAGAATCCAGGAAATCTAGAAAATCCAAGAATTGGAATAAGAGTTTTGCCTGACATGTGCCTCGTCTGTTAGAACTATGGATGTGGAAGCATGGAATGTAAACAGGGAGTGTTGGGGAAGGTTTCTTGGGGGGAGGCAATGGCTGAGCTGAGTTTTAAAGGATGCACAGGCATCAGCCAGATGAAGATAGTGGTGGATGGGCAAGGAGGGCCTGCCAGGACAGCTGACAACAATAGCATTTGGGGGCAAAACAGTGAGTGAGGGACACGAAGCTGGTCTGTGTTTCTGGAGGGAAATGTGTGAGGTGGGGAGAAGTGCAAGGTGAGGCTGAAGAGGTAAGTAAGCACCAGGTTATGAGGGATCTGAGAACTAGGGTTATCTTTTGCCTAATGTTAGTGTTTTGTGAAGTTTGATCCCCATAATCTTTGCATTAGAATCATCGGAGGTGCTTGTTAAAAATTTAGGGTTTGCAGAACCAGAGCCTTTGGAAGAGGGACCCAGAAATCTGTGTTTGAAGAAAGCTCCCAGGTGATTCTGTTGTAGCCTGAAGTTGAGAACTATTGTAGAAGGAGACAAGAGTCGCTGAAGAGCCTCAAGTGGTGGGGTTCCTGAATCTGTGGTCTAGATGACTCACCCTGGAGTAGAGCGGAGGGTAGATTAGATAAAGCAGGGGGACCACTTAGGAGTTTCTTGAGATAAGCCTGGTGGGAGTGGAGTAGCATCCTACTGCAGTAGGCACTAGGGTGCAGGGACACGCTGACGTGGCCACAGAAGCAAGAGTGCGTGAGTGAATGCTGAGATGACAATGTCTGAGAGCCCTCAGCTGGTGGGACACACCTGCACACAGGCGTACCATGGACATGTGCACACAGGGAGCAAAGGACGTTATCTCTGGTTATAAAGGAGACAATGTTCAGTGTTGATGAAAAAGGCCAGAGGCTTCTCTGGGTTTCTGGGTAATTTTTTTGAGATCTCAAATTTCCCACAAGTAGAATGGAGAAAATCAGAATGAGCCTAATGCCAAAGTCCCGATGGCTGGGATCTGGGTTCTCTTCCCCACACCACTCCAAACCCAGTTTCCTCCCAGGACTCTGCTGTTAATAGGTAGGTGTTTAACCTTCCAGCTCTTTTTCCATGCATTACATATAGTACATATATTTCTATGGAAATATGTAGTTTTATTTTGTGTGTGCCTGAGTGTTTTTTTTTGAGACAGAGCCTCAAGCTGTCGCCCTGGATAGAGTGCTGTGGCGTCACAACTCACAGCAACCTCCAATTCCTGGGCTCAAACGATTCTCCTGCCTCCGCCTCCCAAGTGGCTGAGACTACAGGCACCCGCCACAATGCCCCAGCCATTTTTTGGTTTCCGCTGTTATTGTTGTTTGGCGGCTCGGGCTGGATTTGAACCTGCCAGCTCAGGTGTACATGGCTGGTGCCTTAGCCGCTTGAGCCATAGGCGCCGAGCCATGGTTTTTTTTTTTTTTTTTTTTTTTACATGCATAAAATACAGTACATAAGTAGCAACTAGCATTTTTCTTTAAATGATTTGTTTTGGAGAGTCTTCTATGTTGGTTTGGGTAGATATGATTCATTCTTTTAAACTGCCGCATTGTATTGTTTGTTATAGAGGTCCAATTTTTTCATTTTATCCTCAAGGTTTCTAATCCAAATGCAGAATCATTTCCCTTGCATCAGGGAAACGTCTCCCCTGCTGCACCTCACCCTTCCTCCCCACATCTCCCACTGACACCAAAGTCAAGATTTCTCTTCTTTTCTGCAGCAAATCCTCTCACTGCAGTTGGACCTTCCTCTGGCAGCTAGCCAGGCTGTGCTCTGAGATGCCGCCTGACTACCTCTGGTGGGAACAAGAGAGCTGGCTCTTGCTGTCTGCACCCCTCTTCTTAGAGAAAGTCTTCATGGGGAAAGATCTGGGAGTCCTATATAGGGCATTCTGGCTTGTGGTTGTCCTGACAGCCATGGGACTCTCAATATGCAAATTATATTTGGCACATTCTCATCTGAGCTGAGTCTTTCTTTCTTTCTTTTCTTTCTCTCTCTCTCTCTCTCTCTTTCTTTCTGCCTCTCTCTCTCTCTCTCCTCTTTCTTTTTGAGACAGAGTCTCCTCTGTTGTCACAGGTAGAGTGCTGTGGCATCATAGCTTACAGCAACCTCAAACTTTTGGGCTTGGGCAATCCTCTTGCCTCAGGCTCCCAAGTACCTGGGACTACAGGTGGCTACCGCAACGCTTGGCTAGTTTTTCCATTTTTAGTAGAGACAGGATCTCATTCTTGCTCAGACTGGTCTTGAACTCCTGAGCTCCAATCAGTTCCCCTGTGTATGCCTCCCAGAGTGCTAGGATTACAGGCATGAGCCACTGCACCTAGCCCTGTTTTCATTTCTTTATAATTCACCTTTTTATAAGTCTAAGAGTCTGCTAACAGAGGACACTGGAGAGACAGCTCACTGGAAGAAAAAAGAAAAATACTTAGTAAAAGATTTCATGATTTGGAAGAGCATATTTATAGTTTTAGCACTTGAAAGAGATGTGAAGGTTATAGCAGATGTGTCCCAACCACCTCTCTTCAGGCAGGCACTGGCGCAGGTTACTTGTAACAACACTAACCAAGGAGATGATACTGGCTGAAAATAATTGGAAGATCTAAGTGAACCATGGAACGGGAGTCGCTGAGACACTGCTGGCTTCTCCACCCACATGCTAATGGAAGAGTTATGTGGGGTTTATTTAATTGAAACAGTCAGAATGGAAACTTCTGAAAACCTACTGCTTCTATTTATTCTCTGGGTTTCTATGGAGAGATGAGTTCTGAGTAGTGATCCTTTTAAAGTAGGGTATATGAGGAAAACAGTTCCTTGGTGGTCAGGGAAGAACTTAGGCTTGGGTGGAGTAGGTGACTATATTTGAGGGGCAATTTAGGTGATAGGAAGGGAAGAAAAACAGAATTATGTTCCCTTGAGTTTTATTAATAGTAATTCTATGATAAAATCATAATAGCACATACTTGCATTTTTTTTTAGCACCTATGGAGTTCTATTCACTGTCATACTTAATCCTTAGGAATCTGTGAGGCAAGTAAAGCAGAACTATTATCTCTGTTTTACTATTGAGGCTCAGAGAGTTTCAGTGAATTGCCTGAAGTCACACAGTGGCTAAATTTGAAAATAGGTCATGTGACCCTGTAACTTTTGCTTTTAGTAGGTAAGCTGTATGGCTACAAATATTGATATCCAAATTGAGGGAGGAGAAATTGCAGAAAGGCAACAGATTAGCCAGAAAGGAATCATATTTATTGATTGCAAGATTATCAGCCGTTGTTTGGGACTCTGCAAGTGCTCTGCTGGACAGGTGTGCCCAAATCTCATCATCCAGGAGTTCTTCTGAGGGTTTGCAGGATCTCACTCTCCTCTACCACTTGACATCATGAACACCCTGGAAAATTATCTGTGTATTTTTCTCAGAGGCCACAGCTCAGGATTCTTCAGAGTTGTCACTTTCTTTCTTAAGGACCAGGAGGACATTAGAACTAACAGCATTTTGAAAGGGACCATCCTTGATCAGAGGGTCCTCTGTCATGTGGTCTGAGACAGCGCAGCATGGGGGAATGGGAGACTTTACCCTGCAGGAGTGGAGACAAGGTCATCTGGGAAGGCTCAAGTAAGAAGAGGGAAGACAGATGAGTCCTGAGGTCATGGGCTGTGGGTTTTGGAGCAGGCAGTTTCAAGGTTGTGAGTAGATGGTGGATATGAAGGATCTGGCTTTGGTGAGACCATCTGGATGGCATGGGGGATGAGACTGCGCCTCTTAAAGCGTCTGGGATGGGTCCCAGAACATGCCTTAAACATGGCATTAATTACACCTGCTATTTGTAGGGTACTTTTCAATTTACAAAATGCTTCCACCTTGGCCAGAATGCATTTGCTGCATTAAACTGCATCAAGGGGGATCTCTGTTACAAGTTATTACTTGGAAATTCAAATATGTCCATGAATACTGTGATAATTTGGGAAGAAGTCACTGATTCTGGTAAGGTTGGAATTCACTTAAATGTCCACTTTGGGGTTAGCTTATTAATTTGAAACAAAATGGCAGTCAGGTCCCCGTGTCTTTACTGGGAGAAGCCCACAGCTCGGAGGATCATAGAGGAACACACAGAGGCCGGGCCTCCCCGTGGTGACAGGCAGTGAGCGTGATAGAGCTAAGAATCACTTTTGAAGTAAAAGGGGAGAGAACAACCTCCCAGCACAGGTGATCAATAGGGGAATAAGCTCTGCTGCTGGTGGCCTGTCTCATCGCTCTTGAAAATGTAGGATGGGAGGCTCTTGCTAGTGAGCACCTGGTTCTCTCTCTTGGTACGTGCTGAAGTGGAAATTTCTTGCTTTGGAGCCACCCAGCTCCATTCTTTCTTCTTTTGGAAGCAGAGCCCAGAATCTCCCTTGGGCTACCACTCCTTCCTCATGCAGCCATGAGCTTCAGGTGAAGACAACTCCATCACTGGCTTTGGGGGTGGACCAACCACATAGTTATACCTCACACATCAGATAATTGAATTCTCCAGCCAGAGTAACCTGATTCAGGGGTAGGCTCATGACTAGGTGTAGGGGGTGCTACTGGAAAGAGAGGCCCTCTCTTTCTACTGCCCTGGATCTTGATAATGGAGGATGGGAGGCTCCTTGTCGCTGTGAGGGAGACATTTTCTGAGCATCAAGCTGACAGATGTATTTCAGAATGTAGAGGAGGAGGAAACAAGTTCTTGATGTCATTAGTGAGTCTCTGCATCAAGCATATTTCAAGGTCTTAGCAGGAAACAGAATAGTCAAAGGGGCATGATTGAAAGAGGTTAATGTCAGGGTTGTGCACAGAGGCATAGGAGAGGACTGGAGAAATGCAAAAGCATATTGGAGTACCTGGGGTCTAGCTACAGTGGGGAGCAACCTTAGCCTTGGAAGGGAGAATGTGTAGGGGATATAATGCTATCAGAGCCTGACAAGAGCTGAGCCATGGAAGAAGATTGGTGGCCACAAAGGACAAAGCCACTGTCAGACTGTGATGAGGCAGGGAGGGAGTGGGGGGGGGGATGAGGGAGCAAATCCTCTGGCTTTACCCTTCTCGAGCCTTCTCATTTTCTGCTGGCACCTGCATCAGCTGGACACAATTAAAGGCAGAGACCAAGGTCAGCCTCCTGGATGCAGGGAAGGGTAGAGTAAGGCAGAGAATGGATCTAGGTGGGGAGGGTAAATGGAAAAAGTCAGCACAAACCTGCTCATGTTGTCTATTAGATTTGCCAGTTAGGAGAGCTAGTAACCCTTCTTTTTGTGTTAAGTCAGTTTGAGATGGCTGTTTTATCATCTGTACTGCAAGAGTCCCATGTGATGTGTAAATCTTACTACCTAGTTCTTACTATAGTTATTGGTAACATCTCATCTTCCCTATTAGGTGTGAGCTCTTTGAGGCCTGGGACTGTCTTTTATCTTTCTGTATTCTCAGTACAGTGCTGGGCATGCAGGTGCTCAACATATGCTTGCTGAAGTGTGTTGAACCAGCTTCCATGCTGAAGGAATGGTTCACATGAAGATGAAAGGCACACTTCACCATGGCACTTAGCTACAAGGTGGTGGGACATCTTGAGTTGCTTCACCCCTGCTTTGAAAGCAGAGCAGGCTTGAGCCCCTGGAAAAGGAATTTGGGCAAGTGTATGGGAGGCTGGCGGGGAGCAGAGGGAAGCCCATTAGCATTTCTACAACCAAGGTGGGATTTCTCAGAAGCAATGAAGCATGTGCTCAGCAAGAAAACCTGGGACCAAACCTCAATGTTAAAATCACCACTAGATATCAGTGAAATCATAAGTGTGGGGTTGGAGTGGAAGGATGAGGTGATGACTCAAAGCAACTACATAAAATTGATAGTCCAGTATGACACACTAATACCTCAGGGGAAAACCATTGAAAATCGGGGTGAAAAAATTCAGGGAAGAGTTCTGATTGGCCTGGCTGGGTCCAGGGCCCTTCCCTTCTACCAATCACAGGAAGCCAGAAGGTCTCATGCAGTTTTTTCTCCACCAGATCCCAGGAGGGCTGCTGGGAAGGCAAAAACTATGCATTCTGATATTTCTAACTATTTCGGTTGATCTGAAGCCAAAATCTGTATTTTTTCACAAATATTGCATACCAGAGGGATAGTTAGGGGTTCTAAGAGATTGTAACATGCTATAGGCAAGAAAGATGTGCGATATTCATAAAAAATTGGCTGAAAAAACAGAAAGAACACAGTCAAACTCTGAATGCATTCTGGGCATTCAAAGTATTCTACCTTAAGGCAGTAGTTCTCAAAGTGTGGTTTAGGAACTGTTGGGGGATTCTGAGATTCTTTCAGAGGGTCCTCAAAGTCAAAACTATTTTCATAATAATATAAGACATTATTTGTTTATGTCACTCTCATTCCCTCACAAAAGTGCAGTGGAGGAGAGGAGAATGTTCCAGGGGATGCCCGGCAGGTGGTGATGCTCCAGGTTGCATGCAGAAGCAGGCAGGGGAACCCAGCTCATCTAGGAAGCCAGCCATCAAAGAAGTCTGCAGAAATGGAAAACAGTGCCAATCTTTTCACCACTTTTTTTTGTTTTTGAAAATAGTTGTTTTACATAAAAATTGATTACTTATGTTCACATGCATTGGGCTTATTGTTACATCAAAGAGTAATTAATATATACATATTTTTAGAGATCTCTCAGTTTTTTATTTCTAGTATGGTAAGTTTAATAGACATAACCTACATAAACAAAAGCTCTTAGAGCCCCTCATTAATTTTCAAGTGTATAAAGGGGTCCTGGGACCAGTTTGAAGCTTGCTGCCTTACGGCAATGTTAAATAGCTAGCAATGAACTGGGGAAGGAAATTCACATTTTTCTGCTTGCATCTTCGTAGTCTGTTTTAATACTGAAGTTATACTGAATGAATGATAATACTTTTTATCCTGTGGAGATATCCCCATGGAGACAGGAGAATCTGCAGGGTGTAGTAGAGAGATGAAGCATGGAATTTACTTAGAAGGTCCTGTCTTTAACTTCTAGTTCCTCTGGGCAAGTGATTATGATCAGATTACTTACTATTTCTAGACTGCAATTTCCCTGTTGGTAAAATATAGATGGTACCAGACACCTATCTCACCAACATTTGGAAAGATTAAATGAGATATTTGTTGAGCTATCAAACCCATTGCCAGGTACATGATAGGTACTTCATAAATATTAGTCCCTTTTCCCCCTTCTCAGAGTGCTCAAAGACCAGTCCTTTCCAAGACTCCAAGAGTTCTTGTTTGTAATGGTTTGCAAGCATAGTTCAGTCTGGTCACTGGCCTTTTCTCATCCCCGAAGTCTCTTGCTCCAAAAGAATCAATACTCTGGCTCATGGAACCCCATTTTCACAATGCTATTAGCCCTGAATTAGATTGCCTGGATTTTCTTAATCTTGGTGGATATCATGATATCACGAGGGGAATGTTACATATAGATATGTCTTCATTGGATTTTTTACAAATACCCCTTTCCTTTTTCTTTGGGATCAGAAAAGGCTTTGAGGGGTGGGGGAAAGGCCCTAGTTGGAGAGTTACCTAGCAACTGTTGGAACTCAGGTGAAATCTGCTAATTAGATTGATGTGGAGTGTGGTCAGAGAGGAGTTGCCTAGCAACCAGCAATCTCCTGGACTTCACTGCAGATTTTGGTGGATGGCATCCATACTGCCTCAAGAAGGATTTCCCCAAAGTTGCTTTGCTCGTGGAAGTTTCCACTCAAACTTATCCATGCTAATGGTCTCTTTCTTTCTCTCTGTGTGTCTCTTTGTCTTTTTTGGGGGCCTCTACTCCCCTTTTCCTGCTTTCTTTGTGTCAATCAATAAGCCAGGCAGCTAAAAGAAAGTTGAACTTTTTAGGGAAGCCACAAGTGTAGTGGAAAGGGCATAAGTTCTGAAGCCAAATACATCTGGGTTTCACATCTGTTCTGCCACTTATGAGCTCTATGAGTTAGATATGTTACCATATCTAAGAGTGAGTTTCCTCATAAAATGGGACAAACTCAGTAGGTTTTTTTTTTTGAAGTCTTCAAACAGAAAGCTTATTTATTTATTTATTTTTGCAGTTTTTGGCTGGGGCTGGGTTTGAACCTGCCACCTCTGGCATATGGGGCCAGCACCCTACTCCTTTGAGCAACAGGCGCTGCCCTATTTATTTTTTTTAAACTTAATTTTCAGAAGGCTATTGTGAGGTTTGAATTAAAAAAGACCCAGAAATGATTTTAATTTAACTCTATTCAGGGGGAAGGATGGTGGAAGGAAGGTAATTGGTGGGTTCACACCTACAGTGCATTTTACAAGGGTACATGTGAAATTTACTAAATGTAGAATATAAATGTCTTAACACAATAACTAAGAAAATACCGTGAAGGCTATGTTACCAGTTAGATGAAAATATTTCAAATTATATATAAAACAAGCACATTGTATCCCATGGTTGCATTAATGTACACAGCTATGATTTAATAATAATAAAAAAAGACCCAGAGTGCCTAGTATATAGTGATAATCACTAAACATTACTTTCATCCACTCCCTCTCTTTGCAAATTAGATATTACTCTGTATGAAATTAATCAGAAGGATTAATATATTAGAATGTTTATGTCCAAAACATAAACATTATGCTAGGCTATACTGTACTTATTAATCCATAATACTAAATTTTATATAACTGTATTGGGAAACACTTCTCCTTCCAGTTTTTCAAAACTAGACAAATTTATGTTTGAATATTGGTGAAGATTTATTCTCTCCCACCCCGACCATGGAAGAGGCGTCAGATCTGAGCCTGTTTCTACATCAGAAACATCAAGATGCTATGGTAGACAGACGGTGGCTCATCAAAGATGGTCATGTTTTAATCTCCAGAACTTGGGAATACGTTTATTTTTTTTTAAATTTTTTTTGTGGTTTTTTGGCCAGGGCTGGGTTTGAACCCACCACCTCCAGCATATGGGGCCAGTGCCCTACTCCTTTGAGCCACAGGCGCTGCCCCAATATGTTATTTTTTTTTACATGGCAAAGGGATTTTGCAGCTTTGATAAAATTAAGGATCAAGAAACAGAGGAGATTATCCTGTGTAGTCATAGGGTCCACATAAGGGAGAGAGAGAGGTGTCAGCAGCCGACGAGGAGATGACGGCAGTGGAGATCACAGAGGAGAGAGATTTGAATGTTCAGTGCTGGTGGTTCTGAGGAAGGAAGGGGTCACAAGTCAAGGAATGCAGGTGACCTCTGGAGGCTGGAAAACTCCAGGGAACCAATGTTCCCTTGGAGCTTCCAGGGAGCCTGCCAACACTTCGGTTGTAGCTCAGTGAGATCCATTTTGGACTTGTAAGCTAATAAATCTGTGTTTTTTTTTTGTAGAGACAGAGTCTCACCCTATCGCCTTCTGTAGAGTGCTGTGGCGTCATAGCTCACAGCAACCTTCAACTCCTGGGCTTAGGCGATTCTTTTGCCTTAGCCTCCCGAGTAGCTGGGACTACAGGAGCCCACCACAACGCCCGGCTATTATTCTGTTTTTGCATTTCGGCCGAGGCTGGGTTTGAATCCGCCACCTTCTGTATGTGGGGCCAGTGCCCTACTCGATGAGCCCAGGTGCCGCCCAAATCTGTGTTGTTTTGAAGTTACTAAGTTTGTGATAACCTGTGACAGCAGCAACAGGAAACTAACACAGATGACTTTGAGAGCTTTTGGGGGGTGGACCTCAGACTCCTGGGAACTTGACCCTACTTTGCTCCCATGGTGACCTGGAGCAGCTGAGGCAACTTTCCCTTCCTGTTTACTGAAGGAATCAGGCCAGACTGGCATCTCTGTTGGGCCTAATGGCTCTGTGCTCCAAGGCTGTCTAGGGGAATTAGTTGGAGTAAGCAACTAAAGTAACTAAACAATGTTGCTAAGTCCTTTGGAGGGCTTGTGTTCATTCAACAAACTGGTACTTAATAGGTACCCGGTGCTGCGCTAATTGCTGGGAATATAAAGACACATAAGCTGTTTCTGCTCTTGTAGAAATCAGAGTCTAGAGAATGAGGGAGGGACCAAGGGCCACACACTAGTGCTGGTTTAAGGGGTTCGGGGGGGGGGCAGGGGGCAGGGCCAAGGTGCCTGGCTGGTGCGAAGGTGAAGGTGAAGGTGAAACTTCCCAGGAGAGGTGGAGGATGGGGGGTGCTTAGGAGGAGACGAGATGAGTGAAGGTGTTTTCTTTTCTTTTCTTTTCTTTTTTTTTTTTTGAGACAGAGCCTCAAGCTGTCACCCTGGATAGAGTGCTGTGGCATCACAGCTCACAGCAACCTCCAATTCCTGGGCTCAAGCGAGTCTCCTGCCTCTGCCTCCCAAGT
>CAUYRH010032468.1:0-10324 GCA_963574655.1 Perodicticus potto | reverse complement strand
CTTCCATTCTTGAGATACTTTGATAAGAAGAATATGTTCCAGCTCCATCCATGTAAACATGAAAGAGGTAAAGTCTCCATCTTTCTTTAAGGCTGCATAGTATTCCATGGTATACATGTACCACAATTTATTAATCCATTTGTGGGTTGATGGGCACTTGGGCATCTTCCATGACTTAGCAAATATGAATTGGGCTGCAATAAACATTCTGGTACAGATGTCTTTGTTATAATGCGATTTTTGGTCTTCTGGGTATATACCTAGTAAAGGAATTATAGGATCGAATGGCAGGTCTGTTTAGATCTCTATGTATTCTCCAAACATCCTTCTAAAAGGAACATATTAGTGTGCATTCCCACTAGCAGTGTAGAAATGTGCCCTTTTCTCCACATCCACATCCAAAATCCCTGGTTTGGGGATTTTGTTATGTGGGTTAATCTTACTGGAGTTAGGTGATGTCTCAAAGTAGTTTTGATTTGCATTTCTCTGATGATTAAGGATGGTGAGCATTTTTTCATGTGTCTGTAGGCTGTGCCTCTGTCTTTAGAGAAGTTTCTCTTCAAGTCCTTTGCCCACCCTGAGATGGGATCACTTATTCTTTCCTTGCTTATACTTTGGAGTTCTCTGTGTATTCTGGTTATTGCTTTGTCAGAAGCATAACCTGCAAATATTTTCTCCCATTCAGAAGGCTATCTGCTTGCTATACTTACTATGTTCTTGGCTGTGCAGAAGCTTTTTGGTTTGATCATATCCTAGTAATATTTTTGATACTGCTTCAATTGCCTGGGGAGTCCTCCTGATAAAATATTCACCCAGGCCAATTCCTTCAAGAGTTTTCCCTGCACTTTCTTGTAGTATTTTTATAGTTTCATGTCTTAAGTTTAAATCTTTAATCCAGTGAGAGTCTATCTTAGTTAATGGTGAAAGGTGTGGCTCCAGTTTTAGTCTTCTACAGGTTACCAGCCAGTTCACCCAGCACCATTTGTTAAATAGGGAGTCTTTTCCCCATTGAATGTTTTTAATTGTCTTGTCAAAGATCAAATAATGGTAAGTAGCTGGGTTCATCTCTTGGTTCTCTATTCTATTCCATACATCTACCTCTCTGTTTTTGTGCCAGTACCATGCTGTTTTGATCACTATTGATTTATAGTACAGTCTCAGGTCTAGTAGCATGATTACTCCTGCTTTGTTTTTACTTCTGAGTAATGTCTTGGCTATTCAAGGTTTTTTCTGATTCCATATAAAACGAAGTATTATTTTTTCGAGATATTTAAAATATGACAATGGAGCTTTAATAGGAATTGCATTAAAATTGTATATTGGTTTGGGTACTATGGATATTTTAACAATGTTGATTCTTTCCAGCCATGAGCATGGAATGTTTTTCTATTTGTTAACATCTCCAGCTATTTCATTTCTTGGAGTTTCATAGTTCTGTTTATAGAGATCTTTCACGTCCTTTGTTAGGTAAACTCCCAAATATTTCATCTTGTTTGGCACTACTGTGAAAAGTATAGAGTCCTTGACTGATTTTTCAGCTTGGCTATTGTTAGTATATATAAAGGCTACAGATTTATGAGTGTTGATTTCGTAGCCTGAGACACTGCTGTATTCCTGATCACTTCTAGAAGTTTTGTAGTAGAATCCCTGGTGTTTTTCAGATATACAATCATATCATCTTCAAAGAGGGAAGGTTTGATCTCTTTTGACCCTATGTGGATGCCCTTGATTGCCTTTTCTTCCCTAATTGCAATGGCTACAATGTCCAGTACAATGTTAAAGAGCAATGGAGACAGTATTGGTTTTCTTTGAATTATCTCAGAGCTCTCTCAGGGAATGATTCATTTTTTTCCCTCCTTTTCTCTTCCTCTTTGAACGTTTAGGAGTGTTCAAAAGCTTTTTCTTCAATGTCAGAAATCCTTTCTTCTGCTTGCTCCATTCTGTTACTGAGGGATTCATTTGTATTTCTCAGACATTTGAGGGCTGCAACTTCTTGTCTCAATGGGTCAAAATCTTTGGTCTTTGTACCTTTGAATTTCTGGAATTCTTGAGACAATTTTTGAAATGCTCCCTGAATTTCTAATTCCAATTTTCCTCTATTCTATTGATCTTATTTGCAATCCAAATTCTGAATTTGGTTTCTAACATCTCAGCCATCTGTTTATGAATAGGATCTTAAGTTGTGTCCACCAAATTGTTCCATGGGAGGGTTGACATACTCTGGTTGTTCGTGTTACTGGAGTTTTTCTGCTGATTCCACCCCATGATTATTTTGCACTTTTTGGCTAGATGAGCAGATAAGGAGAAGTTGGGTTGGGGGTTCTAGGAGTAGTGATTGGCCAGTCCTTTGTCTGAAAGCTGGGACTGACATCTGTACCTTTTTACCTGGAGCTTTGCCATGGTCCTGTACTGTGCTATGTCCTGAGAAACTGGAGACCTTCTTGGTGTGGTGGGTTTAAGTGGCTCTGTCTTATTTTTAGCTGGTCTCTGTATTACCCTGGAGATTCAGTTACTCTGGGTTGAAGTCTGAGCTGTTGAGAAATACCAGCAGTTAAGTCACTGTGCCCCACACAGGCAACAATTGGAAAAGGAAAATCAAACCTTTCTACAACCACACACCCAGGGTATCACTTTGGATAGTCTTTGGGTGATTGGCCCAGTTGAAGAAGTCCTAATCAATTGTCCTAGTCAGCATCAGCCTCAAGTGGGAGAGTTCGAAAGGTCTCTGGCAACTATATAGCAGGGGTCTGCTGGCAACTCTAGTATAACTCACTCCAGTGCTCTGTGAGATCAGAAGGACCCACCCAGGAAATAAATTAGTCTGGGTAGGTTGATGCCTCCTTCCTCACCTTGCACCTCTGTCACACTCAGTCACTGGTAACCTCTCAGGGCTGTGATCCAGTTCCCTCCAATGATCAGATGCCCCAGGGGTTTGCACCTGCCTGAGTCACAGGGAGATCTGTGTCTCCTCAGCCAGGCCACCACTCTCTGCTACTATCTGGCAGGGGGAGGTGAGGCCTGACAACCTTGGGTGTTTAATGGGGGCTGGGGTGATTCACTCAGTTCTAGCCCTGCCCCTGATTGATGTTGCTAACAGAGCAGAACAACTTCGCAGAATTTGTTTCTGTCCCAGCTATCCTTCCCTGTGGATCAGATGTTGAACTGAAAATCAGCCCTGGCTGTGCCACTGCCTAGTCTTGGCTACAGTTTGTGTTAGGGCTGACTCAGTCAGAATTCATGCTTAGCTGTCAGTTCCAGCCTCTTGCCACTTGCCCTTTGTCTCAGCTTTGATCCCCTGAGGGCCGGGTGCGTCTGAAGCTCAGTAAAGCAGTCCTCTGGGTCAGCCCCACCCTGGAGTCTGCTGTCTCTCTAATCCCCACGCTCAGCCCAGGTTGGCACCGCCTCAGGCATACCCTTTACTCCCGGGGCCTGTGTTTCTGTCCCAGATCTGTTCCACCAGTGACTGCCACGGGAGAAGCTGCCCAGCTTCCTCTGGTTGCCCAGAGAGACTGGGATTGTCCTTTCAAAATATCCCCAGGTGTATAAGCCCTATTGTTATTGTTCTTGCCACAGCCATTGCTGTTCTGTGTCTTGGGGGGTACCACCACTTCAATTTGGTTTCCTCTCAGTTGATTTTTTTCTCCTTACTCCCGAGCTGGAAAATAAGCACAGATCAGCAAATACCCATTCCCCTTCTATACCCCTCGAGAAAATGCCCAAGGATCTGGACTGCATGGGAGACAGGCTTCCAGACCTCAGGGTGAGAGTGCAGGGGAGTGCTGGGAGTTCAAAATTGCAAGTAAAGATTATATACAGTTTTATACAGGTTTATGCCTGGCAGGAGCATGCCACGGCAACTTAGTAAGGGGAAGGAAATCCGGTTTTTAGAGGGTCTCTCCCATGGACTAAATGGGAGGACATTTGAACTCTGCTTACTTGTTTGTATGGAGTTATGGAGCATACTGCAAGCCGTTCTCATGAGGGAAGGGACTCCCATCTGCTTGGTGATGGATTCTGTACCTTTGGTTTGTATCCTTGGGGTGGCAGCTCCCCTCAGTAGGGTTGATGTGTATTCTTCAACCTTCTCATTTGGTTCAGATCCGAACTATTGGCTTTTTTGATAAATTTCTGTTCTTTTACTCTTCTTCTGGATGGGAGCCTCTGTGGAAAGCTGGCTACAGACCACCATCTTGCCTCTGCTCCATTGTTTGAAATAATTTCTAAAGTATGAATATAAAATTTTCTTTGAAGGTTTGATAGAATTCTGGTTTGAAGCCATATAGACCAGGGTATTATTTTGATGGGAGTTTTTTTATTGTTTCTTCTATCTCAGTGCTTGAAATTAGTATGTTCAGGAATTCTATTTCTTCTTAGTTAAGTCTAGGGAGAGGGTGATTCCAGGTATTAATCCATTTCCTCTACATTGTGAAATTTCTGGGCATAGAGTTTCTTGTAGTATTTGGAGATAATCTCTTGTATTAATTTGGGTGCATAAATATTTAAAATTGAAATGACTTCTTGTTGCATTTTTCCCTTGACCGGTACAAAGTGACCATCTTTGTATTTTTTTAACTTTAGTTGTTTTAAATCCACATGTATCTTAAAATAAGATTGCAACCTCCTTTCTTCTGATTTCCATTTGCTTGAAATACTGTTTTCATCCCTTAATCATTGGCCTTGATTTGTCCTTTAAGGCTAGGTTTGTTTCCGGGAGATAGCATATGGATGACTTGTGCTTTTTCTTCCAATCAGCCAGCCTGTGCCTCTTCAGTGGGGAGTTCAATCCATTGACATTTATTGAGAGAATTGATAGGTGTGGTAGAATTCTATTCATCTTATTTTGTGAAAGTCCATTTTATTGTTTTATCCTTTGCATCATTGTGGAAGCTAAGTTATGACCTTTAGCTTTTGGGAGTTTACTTTTCTGATGGTCCATTTTGATGGTCAGTGTTGATAACAGGTCAAATATTTCTTAGAGAGCTGGTCTTGTGGTGAATTTCCTGTGTTGGTGTATCTGCAAAAGATTTGATTTCTCCATCAATTTTGAAGCTTAATTTGACAGAATACAGAATTCTGGGCTAAAAATTGTTTTGTTTAAGAATGTTGAAAGTGGATGACCTGGATCTGCTGACTTGGAATTTGCAGTTGAAAAGTCTGTGCTCTGCCTCTGTCAGTTGGTGCTTCCTCCTAGCTGCTTGCATAATTTTCTCTTTCATTTTGAATATGGACTAGTTCTTTACAATGTGTCTTGAAGAAGTTCAGTTTGAGTTGAGACGATGTGGGATTTGATATACATCTACAAGGAGTGGGTCAGGATCTTTAGTAAAATCTGGGAAGTTTTCATTTATGATAGTCTCCAGTAGTGCTTCTATTCCTTTGGAGCAATCTTCTTCCCCTTCAGGGATCCCTATTATTGATGTTTGAAGGCTTCATGAAGTCTCAAAGTTCTCTAAGTGACTGTTCTGCTTTCTCTCTCTTCTTTTCTGCTTCATTAATTAACAGGTTCATTCGAGAACTTTATCCCCTGAGGTTCTTTCTTCTCCATGGTCCAATTTATTTTTTAGACTTTCTACTGCATCTTTACATTATGTGTTGTTTTTCTTCACTTTTTTAAGCTCTGCCTTATCCTTTCTATTTTCTGCCTAGCTCTCATCCATTCCCTTTATTGTCTTTATCATTCGTATTCTGAATTCTCTTTCAGTCAAATCCATTAATTCTTTACATAGAGTCCTTAATAGAAGCTGCCTCATGGTCCCTTTGGGGAGTTGCTCTATTTTGGTTATTAATGCTTCCCGAATTTTTCTGTTGATTCCTCCTCATGAGTACTGTCTTCTTGTTCACCTCCTTGTCTTCTTTTCTCCTTCTTACTTCTTCCTTTGCTTTAAATTGCCTTATTGAAGTGGCCTCTGGAAGGAGTGTCAGGCTGGGGAGGCACTAGACAGTCAGTTATTCTAGTTTTTAAAACAAAAACAGAGCTGGAGTCTGGGAAGTCCAACATCAAGTTGCCTGTAGGTTTGGTTGTTTGGTGAGGGCTGTTCTCTGCTTCCAAAATGGCACCTTATTTCAGATTCTTCCCTGGGAAAGGAACATGTGGCAGAAAGGCAAGCTGTCCCCTGAATTATTTAAAATTATACATTGTTAATAATTCAATCAAAAGATTGATGTCCATTTGGATAAATTAAATGTAGCCACCAATTCCATATTATTTCTTCCTCTGAATGAAGAGTCAAATTACCTATCCTTATATCTGGGTTGGCATTAGTGACTTGCTTGATGAATAGAAAGTTACAGAAGTAGTGAGTAGTCTATAGTGTGAGCCAGTGTTGATGAAAACTTATACATTTTTAGGGGGTGGGGTGTAGGGACTCATGCCTATAATCTGAACACTCTGGGAGATTGGAACAGGTGGATTGCTTGAGTTCAGAAGTTTGACACTAGCCTGAGCCAGAGAAAGACCCCATCTTTAAAAATAGCCAGGAATTGTGATGGGTGCCTGTAGTCCCAGCTACTCAGGAGGCTGAAGCAAGAGGATTGCTTGAGCACAAGAGTTTGAGGTTGCTGTGAGCTTTGATGCCACAGCATTCTATCAAGAGTGACAAAGTGAGTGTCTCAAAATAAAAAAAAAAAAAAAAAGGAAAAGAAATCACCTTTTTCAAAAAATACCAGCATCTTGGAACACCTTTTTGGACCAGTAGGTCTCCATGTAAGAATCTAACTATCCTAAGGATGCCATGCCATCTGGAAGCTCAAGAGAGATGCCCTTTGCTGTTCCAGTTTTAGCTTTTTGGGTCTTACCAACTGAGATCACAGACATCATGGAACAGAGACAACCTATCTCCACTCAGCTCTGCCTGAATTCCTGACCTTCAAAATTGTGAACTGTAACAACAATGTTAATTTTTTTAAAGTTACATTTTGTTTAATCTTCTAAGTTATCATTTTAGTTTGGGTTGCTACAGATAAATACTGTATACATGCTGGGTGATTTAAAGAACAGAAATTACTTATTACAATTCTGGAATAGGGTGCCTAAATGCTCAGTTCTGATAAGGGCCCTCCTCCTGGTTGGCAGATGTTTACTGACTCTGTGAGTCCTCACATGAGGTAGGGTAGAGGAAAAGGAAGTTCTCTATATCTTTTTGCAAGAGCACTAAATCTATTCATATGAGCTCAACTCCCACCACATTATCACCTTCATGACCCTACCATCTAATATCATCCTGTTGAGAGGTCATATTTCTTTTTTTTTTTTCTTTTTTTCTTTTTTTTATTCTTAAGAGTTCATATTTCAACATATGAATTGATGGGGGAGACACAAAAATTTAGTTGATAGCAGTTAAATTATAGTTTGCTACTCAGCAAAGATACCTGGAATACCTATTGTTTTGATACTCAAAGTTATCTTCTGTTTTCTACATGTGTCTGCTGTTGTCTTTGTATTTCAGAGAGTTAAATACAATGAAGGAAAATGAAAAATAAATAGATGTGATACTAAAATATTTTAATGCATTAAATACTAGTAATAGTTGAAAACTTATTTCAAATAGTGATAATAACATTGCTTTAAAATAAATATTTTGAATTTTCCATGAGTAGAAAACCTAACCTAGTGATCATTTCCTATTCTATACCTTCTTAAGAAAACTGAAAAACTGTTCTAACATTTTTTTCTCCAAAGCTTCACACACAGTTCATGCTTATCTTATATTCCATATCTATTTTTCTAATCCTATGTTAAATCTCATTTCCTCTTCTAGGTATTAAGGGGTAGACATTTTTATGTTCTTCTTGGTTTCTGAAACTTAAGGCCTGGCACATCACAAGTATTTGACAAATTACTGGTAAATAAAGTCAAGGTTTTGTACTTGGTTCATTATGTGATTTCCAAATATTATGAAACTGGTCATAAATATTTTTCTGTGCATTTGTATATGTACATTTTTCCACAAGGTGAAGCCATCATTTTCATTAGATTTTTCTATTGGAATTTGAAAAAATGTTTTCTGTTTATCTGAAGTCTTCACCTCCATAGCATACAAGATATACATACTCTTTCATTTTTCAAATCCTCAAATCAATTCATTTGTGTTTTTATTATATAGTCACCATTTTAGAATTGTGAAATTACATTTTTCTTTCTACAGGGTACCTTAACTCCCTGGAAAGCAGTTTTCATGACTTATTGTCTCTTTGAGGTCAATCCTTAGCTGTTATTATCATACTTAATTATATAAAGTATGTACTAAATATATTTTTCAAGTTGATCAAAAACTGAAAGTTTTATTGCATTCTGATATTCACTCATAAAAATAAAATATATAATGAGTAAATATCATTCTGTATGGTAGTTGTGCAGTCTTAACTCAGAATTTCCATTGCTTCAAGTTATACAGGCATTCCCTAGTTACAGATAATATATAGGCTCTATAAGTTTGTTCTTGAGTTGAATTGGTATGTAAGTTGGTAAGGTGCTTTTACCTGTTACCTGTAATAACCTCTATTCCTAAGTGTGAATGAGACATCAGTCAGATATTTGTTACTTGGGAACTTACTGTTATAGCCTCCATGCATAAGTATGAGTTGTAGGTATGTTGGATGTTGATAACTTGGAGTCTGCCTGTATTGTTGGTGGTAATGTTCACTTTCTGCTTAAAGCTCTTCTATATATCCATGATGTAAACTATGATCAAGTCAATATAAATTTGTTAAAATAAATTACTTAAGGAAAGTCGATAAGAGAAACTTACTCAAATTAAGTGGAAAATTTTGGCAAAGTGATAAACAGACTTATTTGTTTAAATTAGGGTCATGGGTTTAGTGAGAATTTGTCCAGTGACTACCCTATCTTGAACACTGCTACCATTGAATTGACTATAACACAAGATAGCACCTGGTCACCAGCAAAATGGAAGCACTGTCTTTAGAATAAGTCCATCTGTGGCTCTGCACACAGTTTTTGCTAATGTTATGGAAATTTTGGTTGTAGATTTATATAATTCTTTGCCACTGAACTACCCTTAAGTTAAAGATCAGGATATTTTTTAAGGTCTTATTACATATTGGTCATGTTCATATAGTTCTTCCAACCTAAGCCAAAGAGAAGAGTTACTATCTATATATTATACATGACATTTCCACTGAAGAGGTGATGATGGAAAAAGGTGATACAAAGGGGAATCTCACCTCATAATTCTGTGCTTATTTTGTAAAAGGTTAGAGCCACATTTAGCTCCTTAAGCCCTAGATTTCAATTTTAATATAAGTATTCCTTCTCAGTGACCTTTCTCTTTCACTGAAAAAAAAAAGGACAGTGTTCAATTTGACAGCTTTGTTCTTCAAATCTACCTGCTTCCTTGACTTTTAAGTAAGAGCTGAGAGACCCTATCAGAATATGTCATAGGCAGGGATTTCTTTTCTCAGGAACTTTTGAGTTGTCTTTATTGGATCTGTCATTATTCAGCCTGAGGAAAGAAAGAAAGTCATAAGAACAGACTTGATAGGAGTTGGATTGTTAATGGGGAGAAAACAGGGGAATACCACATTCTCAATGTCGTGGTGCCTGTATCTTCTCACTCCCTGCTTCCTTCAATGCCTGCCAGGTACCACTAGCTTGTTGAGCACGTGAACTGACAAAAATTGATGTCAATTTTAATGAGTATTTATATTAACTTCTCTAAGGGGGTGGAAGTAGGTGACAAATCATTCAGTAGTAGTTATAGCATGTGCATTTAAATTTATTTTTTCGCAAATATTGGGAAATATTAGCAATTTAATATTTTTATTAAATCATAAACACATAAATCATGTTTACAAAATGCATTCATGGGGTACCATGTGCTGATTTCATATAGAATTAGGAATGCTTACATCACATGGTTAATATATACCTCATCTCGTTTACTTAATTATTTTGTTAAGACATTTATACTCTATACTAATAGATCTGACATGTACCCTTGCATTGTGCAACATAGGTATCATCCCACCATTCATCCTCCCTTGATCACACCCCCCCTCCCCACCGACCCACCCTTCTCCCTCCTTCATTTTGGGCCATTGTTGTGATCTATTCTTCATATGAAAGTGTGAGTGGGAAATAAGAATCAGGACGAGGAGTAACAGCTTCCTTGCGGCTGGGCACGGTGAGACTGGGGAGAGAGGACTTCAGGCATCTCTGGCAGGCGGGATCTACCCAGGAACTTCCCCTTGGGGACACAGGGAGACAGCGTGAGGCCTCTGGACACCCTGAGGAAGGCAAAAGCGGCAGAGACTGGGCAAGTGGTTGCGTCTGTTCTTTCGGTCTGATCCTGTTGGCGGCTGTGGG
>CAUYRH010032465.1:0-75395 GCA_963574655.1 Perodicticus potto | reverse complement strand
GCAGGGTTACCAGAGGGTCCACTAGACACAGGGTTACCAGAGGGTACACCAGATGCAGGGTTACCATGGGGTCCATCAGGCACAGGGTTACCAGAGGGTCCACCAGATGCAGGGTTACCAGAGGGTCCATCAGATGCAGGGCTACCAGGGGGTTACCTGCCAAATGTTCTCTGTGCTCAAGGACGGTTACAAAGAAAACACACACATACTATCATGAGGATAATGTATAGCACCCAAAACAAGCACATTATATTGATAATTCAGAAGAAAAATCTGAAGAAACAGATGGGATGCTGGGTGATGTTTACATGGGTGGATGTGTCTGTAAAAAGTAATTGACCTGTATACTTTTAAGAGGTGCATGCTGTACTGCATTTATGTTAGCTATTTGTAAAAGGGGGAAGAATAATAGAGAGATGCCCTCACAGCCACCACTGCCACTAATTAAGAAGATGGAAAAAAAGATGAGTGATTCACAGGACTTATCATTTATATCCAAACTGGAAATTCAAGCAATTGTCAAAAAAAAAAAAAAAAAATGGAAA
Source organism: Perodicticus potto (assembly GCA_963574655.1). NCBI lineage: Eukaryota > Metazoa > Chordata > Mammalia > Primates > Lorisidae > Perodicticus > Perodicticus potto. The sequence continues at coordinate 74,850 of CAUYRH010032465.1, read as the reverse complement.
GCTACCTATCGATGTGCTAACAGTCTTTCTCTACTAACACGGTCCTGTCTTGCCATGTACTCACAACTGTGATGTATCAGTTATCTATAGATCAAACACCCACACTCTTAATGACTTAATTAACTCCATTTATTTCCTCACAGCCATAGGAGTCAGTGACAAGGAGGGTGGGGTGAGGGGACTCAGCTGGGACTGAGCTCACTCATGCTTTGTCAGAGTGGTCAGCTAGGGATTGGTGAGGGGCTGGCTGGCCCCAGACAGCCTGACTCCCATGAGGGTCTCCCCCAGGATGGCTGGCAAGTCTGGAGCACCAAGACTTCCCTCTTCAAGCACTCTCTGACCCTCAAGGAGCTGACCTGGGCTTGTGCTTCAGGGGCAGCGTTCAGATCCAAGTCTTGTGAGGCCGGCGTGTAGGTTGCACAGTCTCTTGAGGTCCAGCCTCAGAAAAGACAAGGTCTTGCTTTCATCACATTCTTTTGTTTAAAGTGATCACAGAGCCAGCCCATATTCAAGGGAAAGGGGAATAGATTCTGCCGTTTGCTGGGAGGCACAACAAAGCCATAGAGGCCTACAGAGAGAGTAACAGGAACGGTAGTGCTCATATCTGCAAATACGTTTCCCAGTTTTTATCTGACTTAGAACATTATTTGTTGAATGAATTAAAATGACCCATTTATACGGTGCTGTATTTGTGGGTTCATATTTAGTTGTTGCATTAAGAAATTCCTACTCTAAATCCAGTAAACATCCACTGATATTTTCTTCCAATAATTTTAATTGTTTTAATTCAGGGTTGAGCAAACTTTTTTCTGTGAAGGACCAAATAGTAATTACTTTAGGTTTGGTGAGTCATAGGGTGTCTGTGGCAATTCTGCCTGGGAAAGAAGCCACAAACAATGCATTAACAAAGGGATATGGCCATGTACCAACACAACTTGATTTACAAAACCAGGGGGAAGCTGACGCCTGCCTTAAGGTATGTAGTTTTGTGTTTGTGATGGAAAGAAAGACAAACCTTTCAAGCAATTATGATAAAGTAATTGTTAAATAAATAATCCTTTTCTTACTTTTTTTTTGAGACAGAGTCTCATTTCGTTGCCTCCAGTAGAGTGCCCTGGTGTCACAGCTCATAGCAACCTCAAACTCTTGAGCTCAAGTGATTCTCTTTCCTCAGCCTCCTGAATAGCTGGGGCTACAGGTACCCACTACAACACCCAGCTGTTTTTAGAGATGGGGTCTTGCTCTAGCTCAGGCTGGTTTTGAACTTGTGAACTCCAGAGATCTTCCACCCTTAGCCACCCGAGTGCTGGGATCACAGGCATGGGCCTTTTTTATGCCATATTTATCATCTGGTAACTTGGTTGAGTTTCCATGTTATCCATTTCATTCCATAATCATTTTATTCATGCACCTTTATATGTTTAATTATGTTCGCCCTTAGATTATGTCTTTTTGCCCCAAAAGTCAAATATACTCTCTTTTTTCTTGCTTTGCAAAAGTATCTCTGCTTACCTTTCCAATGCAGTCTTGTAGGTGAACTTCAGGATAATTTTTAAAGTATCAAAACAAACTTAATTTTTGTTGATATTTTTACTACAACTACATTAAAATGTAATATTCTTTTTTATTATTTGATACTTCACAAAGAAAAAATAAATCTTTACAATATTAGGTCTTCCTATCCAAGGTCATGGCATTTCTCTGGTACTTAACCCTTCTCTAGTCTCACGTCTAGTTTCACAGCTTTCTTCTAACCAGTGCACATGTTCCTCAGCTTCTTAGATACTGCTCGTGTCTTTGCCAATATCCATGCTTTGCCCCTTCCTCCTGGCCACGGAGATGACTGCATTTCCAGCTTCCCATGATGTGACCAAATTGTGGTTAGCAGGATGTGGTGGAAGTGGTCTACAATCTTCTATTTTCCTGGACAGATGGGAAGTTCCCATGGGAGACTCAAAGCCCTGGGACCTAGCAAAGCAACTAGAGGGAAGGAGCCTGGACCTCCTAAAACCATTATGGGAAATGCCACCTGCCAAAAATTCATTTGCATTATGGTGGGGAGGATAAACCTTCCTGCTGCTGGTGATATTAGATGCTACGCTTGTTTGTTTCTGTCAGAGCTGTCAGGCTTTCTGGTTCTATATTTTTCTCCCTGTTGTAAATAAACTATTGTTTTGCTTTAACTAATATGTTGTTTTTCACTTGATTCTCTTGTGATCATCAGTTGGATGTGAGCCAAAAATGTTACCTGTATGTTCCTTTTAGAGTAATTATAACTCTTGTTTCTGCTTCTTAATTTATTGGGTTCTGGAAATTCTGCAATAATTATAAAAGAATAACAAGCATCCTTGACTTGATCTTGAGATTGTTGAAAATGTTATATTCTCCACTACTAAATACATTCTTTTAAAAAAGATCTATCTATATTCCTTACCATGCTAAGAAATTTGTGAACTTACGTTTAAGGAATTTATGCAGCTATACTTTACATAAAATTTGTAGCTTCAGTTTTGGTTTGCATATATTAAGTTTTACGTTAATAATAGTTTAAGTTTTACTGAATTTTGGACCTTTCACCTATAATCTAGCTTGGAGCCAATTTTGTTCTCTTCTTGTGACCCAGGGTTAGTGAATAGTTGACTAATATCACTGTAGATATGAAATAGTATAAATAATGGTTAACAAATTTTTCCCTTTTCTGCATGAGAATCTGACCTTCCTTAAAATTTCTAGATCTGATTCCCATGATAAAGATATAATGTCTATAAGGTATAGCTAAAGGTAGAAGGTATATAGCTTCAAGGCAACACAGCTTATGGGAAAAAAATTACCTGCTAAATAGTAAAAATGCTTCTTGACTAGGAGAATTATAAATACCTAGAAACCCCACGTTTGGACTTCTGTGAGTGTACTGTGATGTCACAGCTCCCTTGCAGATTCGCTGTAAGTTACACCTGTGCAAATGGGATGTTAGCTTCTGGGCTTCATGAGGCTTTCAAGCCAGTGGTCACTCAAATCAGTCAGTAAGTATCTCAATTTTTTGCACCTGAGATGTTACCTGGGACCAAAAATATTTTTTCCAGATGACTTTGTGGACTATTGCAAGGAATACCACAGAAAGGAAATACCTGTTCCTTGTCTTGTGACTTTCTGAGTGATTATGCTGCCGAGAGTGGCCAGGGGTAATCTAGGCATCTGGATGTTTAGTTGAGCTTCAGAAGACCCTTTGGTGAATTATTAGCACAAGGCTCTTTTTCACCAGGATGTTAATATAGCTTGTTACTGGAATCATTTTAGACCACATTAAAGACTCTAGTTTTGTAAGCCCAGCAATTGCATGCTTTGGAGCCTTGGACATCTCGCTGCCCCCTTCTGCACCATGAGTGTGCAGTGGAGGCCAGACCCTGTGTTAGTCAATGGTTCACATCAACTCATTCCCTCTTCTGGGGTTGGCTATCCTGCTTGCCTGGAATGCTCACTCCAGCTGTCTAGAGAAACGCCCACCAGTCCACACCAACAGTAAACTAACCATCACTAATATGAAGTCTTTGTAAGTTTGTAAGTCTGAACCACTTGTAGCTCTATTTTTTATTGTCTGACATTGTTACTCTTGGTTATCAGGTATTTGGTCTGGTTCCTTGGCATCCCTAGTGATTTTGTGTGAATGTACAAGTTTTTAATCTAAATAACTGTGTCTTTGTGTTTCTAGAAATTCCAATGCTATTTTTAGAATGTACTTTTTATGTTATCTTTTTCTTTCATTATAGTGCCTATCTCTTCTTTTACATTTATAATTATTTAAAAATAATTAGTATTTTCAAATAAAATAATATTTCTTGATACTTCCAGATTGTCGTTTATCTAAAGTTTTTTAAGTATAATACTTTTGCTTGTTTTGTTTGTTAACTCTCCTTTAAAATCTATAAATCCTTTCTGTGGCTTATTAATAATGATATGCAAAATTATGCCATGAAAACAAATAACTCCAAATGTAAATATTTTGAAACATCATACCTATTATAGTACAGGTCCAAACTGCCCTCCTAGGCAGTGTTCTCCCCATGAGGGCTGAGCTGGCTGTTCATTATCAAGACGTCTCCACAATCATCCAAGAGAAATATAAAGAACAGCATGAAAACTCTTCAACACATCCACTCAGACAGGACACGTATCATTTCCAAGCACATTTCACTGATCAAACGAAGTTTCTTGGCATTCAAGAGGATGGAATAACTGTGTAATGCTGAGTGCCTACAAAGGGAAAGCCCACAAATGTTGAAACTATCACCTATGATGCCTAAGTTTTTTACTGTGAGCTTAATTTTGTTAAGAACCATTTTTGTGGTGGACGCTCTATGCGCCACCTTCCAAGCATCATTACAGAGAAGATTTCTGTTCATTTCTGCCCCGAGGACTTTAGGGGTTTTTTTTTTTGCAGTTTTTGGCCAGGCCTGGCATTTGGGGCTGGCACCCTTACTCTGAGCCACAGGCACCACCCCGGGCTTTAGGATTTTATAAATACTTGTATTTATAAATATTAAATAAATATAGCCAGTTTTTGTGTTAGTTTTCAGTTTTGATTCATCTACCTCATAAGTTATTGTCTATGCCCATAGGTTGCTCGGGTTTAGAGTTTCACTAATTCATTGTATTTTTTATGCAAATAAGCTTCCTTACTGATCACCTAGAAATTTTACATACAGCAATCTCAGTTTCTGCTTTCTACCTTAGCCTATCCTATGCACATATTCAAACCCTAGCCTCTACCCTCTTATGTCCTAAGTGCTATAGTACCACCTTGTATACTTGTTTAAATGAGTATCCTCTTTATTTATGTCACCTGAAATTTCCTGGCTTATACATTCCAAAATATGAACAAAATTTATTCTGAAGTTTTGTATTTTATCTCTGTAGTTTTATCTACCATGTTGCCAAAAATGCAAATGCTACGAGCTTGTTTAATTGTGAATTTTCTCTACAGCACCCTACCTATTACAAAGACAGGAACTACTCACCTCATTAGCTCTGTCTCCACCTTGTATCCCAGGACTCGGCAAATGTCTTAAAACTGACAAATATTCCATTCCAGGGTAACATCATTATCTAATGAAAGCAGCCATCCAGGAACCCCACCCTCTTTGTAGAATCACCATGGGGGCTGGGACCCTATACACATATCCTGAAAACTGGAGGGCCTTCAAGATGCTCATTGCTGCTCACTGCAGCGTGGCTCAGCTCCGTGTGCTCTCCACACCACACCTCTTCTACTTTGGCCAAACCAACCACACCCCTGAATTTCTCCATAAATTTAGGATGATGATGGATTCCAGGTATTTGAGAGCAAGGCCATTGCCTACTGTGTGAGCAACAAGGAGCTATGGGCAAGTACTCCAGAGGCAGCAGCCCAGGTGGTGCAGTGGGTGAGCTTTGCCGATAGAGACATATTGCCTCCAGCCAGTACCTGGGTGTTCCCCACCTTGGGCATCATGCATCCCGACAAACAGGCCACTGAGAATGCAAACAAGGAAGTCAGATGAATTCTGGGGCTTCTGGATACACACTTGAAAACACTTTCCTAGTAGGCGAACCTGTGACACTGGCTGACATCACAGTTGTGTGTACCCTGTTATAGCTGCATAAGCAGATCCTGGAGCCTTCTTTCCACCCAGCCTTTCCCAATACTAGCCACTGGTCCCTCACCTGCAATAACCAGTCCCAGTTATAGGCTGTCTTTGGGGAAATAAAACTGTGTGAGAAGATGGCCCAGTTTGATGCTAAGAAGTTTGCAGAGAGCCAGTCTAAAAAGGACACCCCATGGAAAGAGAAAGACTCAAAGGAAGAGAAGCAGAAGTCCCAGGCTGAGAGGAAAGAGGAGAAAAAGGTAGCTGCCCCTCCTCCTCCGAGGAGATGGATCAATGTGAGCAGGCCCAGGATGCTGAGCCCCAGGCCAGGGACCCCTTTGCTCACCTGACCAAAAGTACCTTTGTGTTGGATGAATTTAAGTGCAAATACTCCAATAAGAACACAGTCTCTATGGCACTGCCATATTTTGGGAGCACTTGGATAAGGATAGCTGGTCCCTGCAGTACTTTGAGTACTGCTTCCCAGAAGAGCTCACCCAGACCTTTATGAGTTGCAACCTCATCAGTGGAGTGTTTCAGCGATTGTACAAGCTGAGGAAGAATGCCTTTGCCAATGTCATCCTCTTTGGCAGCAATAGCAGTTCCATTTCTGGAGTCTGGGTCTTCAGAGGCCAGGAGCTTGTCTTTCTGCTGAGTCCAGATTGGCAGGTGGACTACGTACGAGTCATGTACGTGGCGGAAACTGGATCCTGGCAGTGAGGAGACTCAGACGCTGGCTTGTGAGTACTTTTCCCGGGAGGGGACCTTCCAGCATGTGAGCAAAGCCTTCAATCAGGGAAAGATCTTCAAATGAACATCTCTTTCCATCACCTCGCTGCCTGTACCTATCCTTCAGGGAGATAGGTGTCATTAAAGGAAACTGAACATTGGAAAAAAGAAAGAAAGAAAGCACCCATCAATTCTTTCTCATCTTGCATAAGCATGCTTCTAATCCCATCAAGAAATGGAATCTACTTTCCTTCTCTTGAATCTGGGTTGGTCCTATGCCCTGCTTTGTCCAAGAGAAAACAGCAGAAGCAATGTCTGGGACTTCCAAGCCTGTGCCCTGAAAGAATTACAACTTCCTTTCCTTTTGGATCTGAGTAAGTCTCAACCAGAGAACTAAATGAATGACATGGAGAGTAGTCCCTTAGAATGTGAGGTCACCTTGGAGAGTCCAGCCCCTGCCAAGCTAGCGTGGCCTGGACCTGCACAAGAGGCCTCCAACCAGACCATGAGGAGATCACCCAACTAACCTCAGGCCAACCCATGAAACTTTGACAAGTAATGAGTTGTTGCTGTTTAGGCAACCAAATCTTGGGAGAGTATGTTGCATAATGAATAACTGAGGCACTTAGCTAATGACCGGTCTACTGAAAGAGACAATGGAAGAGCATTGGTCACGTAACTTAAAATTCCATCACAATTTTAAGAAAAAAATCCTAGAAAGTATAATGACTGTCTTTAAGCTGACATGACTAAAAGAAAAAGTAATTTACTTAAGTAATTTTGGATGATTTAAAAATTGATTCTAAAACTCAGATTAGTGGGATTTGGGAACTGGTCTCTTCTTGAGTCAAAAAGTACACAGTTAATCATTTTGACTTTGTCAACTATCATCTTTTAAAAAATTGCTGATTTGGAGGTTAGCTGTTCTTATATGTGCCCCACATCTTGGTTTTATACAGTGGAATTTCTGTATAAAATTCTGTATAATAACTTATAGATTTCTGGCTGTGGAAACTCACCAAGGACTTTTCATATTCAAATGAATTCAGCTCTTTACCCCTGGGAATTTACATCTGGCATTTTAAAATGATACTGCTCCAATACTGATGCCAAACAAACACTTCAGCTATAATCACCATGAAGATTATAATTTTTCATGCTGTTGACATTTCATAAATTCTGGCCATAGGTCATGAGAGAGAAAATAGAACAAATTCTGAATTGTTAACCTATTTTATTACAAACATAAAATAACACATTTCATATTATAGCATAATAATTTTTATTTTATGAATGTCCACATCGAAGCAATAAAGCCATTTCCATGCCTTTCAACAGAATTGTGTGAAGATGTGTGAGGCGGTGTGGATGAAAGCCAGCCGGGAGGGGCCGCATTGGACATCACATGTGTCTCAGCTGCATTACTGGTGACCATGGTGTTTCCACCAAGTTTCTAGAAAATGAAGAACTAAAGCTTACTCTAGACTTAAATTTTTTTTGCAGTTTTTGGCCGGGGCTGGATTTGAACCCGCCACCTGTGGCATATGGGGCTGGTGCCCTATTCTGTTGAGTCACAGGCACCACCCTAGACTTAAAATGTTTTTAATTTTGTAGAAATAAAGTATACTTCTCATTCATATAATTTATCTTGATGACTAAGCATGAAATAAGAGAAAAGAGGAGAAAAGAGGCCACTGCCCACTCTTAGCACAGGTTATTAAAATCCCTGCCTCTGCAGGGACTCTTTTCCCGAATACTGTTGTTTGGTGTTAAAACAGCTCTTCCAACACAATTCTTCTGACATTATCCTTCCATTAAATCATCACCTCAGTAATTGTATCCTATTGATGAAAAAATTTATCGATGCTCTATTTCCTCTTTGTCAAGTAAAGGTCACATTAAATGGAACTGGCTATTAAATAAACAACAAATAAATTCCTATAATAAATATCTTCATCTGCATATACCATAGAAAGGAAAAACAATGTGTACATATTGATTTAAAATGAGTTTAAGATAACTATAAAAATACTGTAGTATCTCAAGAAAACACCACATAAATGAAATTCAGATGGCTGTTCAGTGATGGGCTTTAAAGTGTAGAATATTTTTTATTACCATAGAAAACTTTTACTATTCCAATAGAACATTGATAATTTTCTGCTGGTTTGAACAGTATATCTACACAACACAAATAACCAGAAGAGTAAGAAGGATTACTCAATTTTTTTGTCCTTTGTCCATACTAACATGATACATATTAAGAATTTTATCTGTACCTAAGTTATTAGCTAAGAATCTACACACAGTAATTCTTGAGGCTCAAACTCAATTAAATTAAAATAATTATACTTTTTATCAAATCATTAAAGGAAGTAATATATTGCTGCAACCCCTATGGCTCTGGTCTGGATTGCCGCAGGAAGGAACCAGGCGTGAAGTGGATTAGAGGTCCAAGCTTGCAGAAGGAGGGCTAACCTTGATTGCAGCGTAATCCTGAGCAACCTCCACAGTAGCCTTTTAGTCACACGGTATGTGACAGGTGAGGGGAGTATTAGACAATGACTGTGCCTAAAGATTGCTATGGTCTCGGGCTCTTTCTCCACAAAGAACACCTGGGGATGAATTGCCCGAGGGTCCGCCCCTCAGCTGCAAATCATCCTGCTCAGAGGTCGTCTGGCTCTTGGCATTCTTTACAATATATATTCCCCTAAAACAAAACTATTTTTACTAAATATAATCAAACCTAAATTTTTAACAAGGATAAGTTTTGAGTAGCAAAAAATCTTCTATGCAAGAGTGAACCAATAGAAATGATTCCTCCAATTCCCTGACATAGGCTCAGTAACATAAAGACAATAGTACTTTCCAGTAAACAGTCACAAGTTTCTCATCACATATGTAAGTCATAGAACCACAGTAAAGGGTCACTAGGGACATTGAGATGGGACAAGGAAGAACCTTGCAGCAGAGGAGGAGGCCGCATTGACAAAAGGTGCGTTTGTGACACACAGAGAGAAGGTTGTGGATTTCTCTCTTGCCAGAATGAGACCTTTCTAAGAGATGAAAGACCAGTTTACAACACAAATGAGGTGAGGCAAGGGACTTCCAAATAAAGTCAATGCCAAACTTGCAGCCCAAATGGTGGAAACTGATTCTACAGAATTCTAGGGAGCCTGGGAATGCCTAAGTGCTGAGACCACTTTTTCCTCAAATGACAATGGTTTTAAGGACACAGAAACATCTGGATTTTCTTTTGAGACCGCAGACTAATGGTTTCTGTCACACATAGTCATATAAACCCCAACGATAAAAAATATATTAACATCATATAAAATAAGAACTTTCACGTCTGCCAAGACCCTTACCTTTCACAGACAATGTCACCGGCAGCCAAGCTCCCTACAGAAACTCAGGGTCCTTAAGTAGCTGCACTGAGACCAGCTCTCCTGCTCCGGCTCACAGCCTGGTTTTCAGCGTCGTATGTTAGAGAAAGCAAGAGCCTGGTCTAAGTGCTGGATGCATTTCAGGGAAGGGTTTATCTCCAACTATCCTTTGACCTTAATTTACTAAATTTTTACCCATTGTAAATTAAAGGTATTTTTAGGCTGGGTATTTGGAGTGTAGTCGGATTAAAATTAATTCCCAATTTAAAAAGGCAAAACTTTGGTTATCAGAGGATGGATAACAACAGGAATGGGTATGTCCCATGACAGAGTGAGCAGAAGCTGGAGGTGTGGGGAGCCCAATCAGGGCAGGGCCAGGGCAAGAAGGAAACCCACCCCACTCCCATCTTCCCTCTGCTCTTTACGTGTACTGTAAGAACCTGTCCAGTTAGACGCTCTCAAGCAAATTAGTGCTTCACTTTGTTAAAAAAGTATCTGCACCCTGGCAGGACGGACAGAAACCTTGTCATCCACAGCAGCACCCATGGGGGCTCCCCAGTTACAGAGGAGAGACAGCCACAGTCTTTGTAAAGCACCTGATGCCCGCAATTGAGGCTGCGAAAAATCATCACAGATTTCCCCTCCTGAGCTCTTCCTGCTTCTTTAAACTTTCAAGTATCACAAAGTACCATTGTCCCCAATCTCAGCTCCACTTAGCTCCGAGACAAGCAGAATCTTTGTGGCTACCAATGTAAGCTTGCTTATTATGAGAGCAGGATGTTTTTTGGCTAAAATAATTTTCATTTCATTGTATGTGTCCATGTATTTGTAGTGGCCTAGAAGTCCCTGACTTGCATTACACCTTCCTAAGGCGTATGATCTGTGGAGACTGAGATGGGCACAGGAGCCCCCCCAATCCTACACACGAGCACCTTTACTTCCATCTACTGTAGAATGGCCAGAAATCCACTGACACATTTTGCAATAATACCTTCTTTACCATGCCAGAATTCATATAGCAACCATTCGTATTCACTCACTGATGAACACCTGAGTGCCTCCCATGGGTCGGGCACTATTTTATGTTCTTGGGACACATCAGCAAAAAGGACAAAAGGACAAGGCTCTCTGCTACTGTGGAGCTTATCCTCTATAAATTATTTCCTTTTAATATGTTAGAATGCATTAATTTTACAACTGGCCAATCCCACCCAATACCTGTCACCCCTCTTTCCGCACCCTACCACCCCCACTGGGCACAGGCCTCCTTTCTGGGGCACTTTGCAGAAGGAAGTTATCCTCACAGAGCAGGTGACCCTGGATGAGCAGAGTGCTAGAGCACAATGAGGCAAATGCCCGCTGGATGGTACAGTATGCTGGCAGCTGTCCACGGAAGGCCCACCCCACTCAGAGGAGGGAGAGCCATGCAGCTTTCCTTCCAAAATAGTTTGCACTATTTCCTCCAAATCCATTCCCTGCAAATGTGGACTGTGCTCTGCCAGCGTACCTCCCTGGTGAGGTCCAAGGAGTGCCTGCCTTTGACAGGGAGGCTCATTCCAAGCCCCACTTCCTCCCCATCCCACAACCCAACTCCTAGGATCCACCTGTTCCTTCCCAGCCCCAAGTGCAGGTGAAGACGGGGGTGGTCTTTTTCTAATTCTGTTATGGCATGTACGTAGCACTACTCTGTGCCTGCCTGTCCTCGAGACTTATCTTTGAATCTCAAGAAGCCTCCTGTTTTATAAGTAAAAAAAAACCTTGAACTTTAATGTTGCATAGCTCTTTTTATTTACTCCATACTAATCCCTTCTCTTATAAGCAATGTGTTGCCTCTGACTGGGGGAAGAATAACACTCAAGTGATCGGGTATAAAAAGCCCAAAGTTGAATGTTTCTAGGTATTACTATGACACCTTCTGTTTAAGCAATGTGTCAAATCCAGGAAACTTTGAGGAGAGAAACATTTCTAAATCCTTTAAGAAGACCTTTGGAAATCCAACACATCTTAAAAGTTCCTTCTACAACACATGCTTCCTAATGAAACCTCTCTCATTACCACCAACATATGCAAATACTCCTAAATGTTCTGTTATAAATTCTCTCATGTTCCATCTCCCTCCTGTACCCTTGTTCTTCACAGTGTCACCTGGGGGTCCATGCACAGCATAGGCTCAGCCTCGAGTCCATACTTCCTAAGTCAGAATCTGCACCAAGAGCCTCTGGGGCCTCGTGAACACACTGAATCGCGAGCAGCTCTGCTCTGCAGCGTCACTGCCAGGGGGAGACGGGGCCTCTGCATGCTCTGTGCAGGGCCCCTCTACTTCCTGATCCCCAATTCTCATGGCCTTGCCTGCACGCTCAGCAAAACAGGGGCAGAAAAGACAGCGCCCTTTACTCCAGCTAACTTCAGAAGACCAAGACTCGCCAGCCTCCCCTGCAGTCTGCCCTCTAATCCTCTTGAGTTCTCCGATCCCGTTACTCACCCTTCCTTAAGTCCTGAGACCCTTAAGGCCCGCTCTTGGGAATCCACAGTAAATCTCCACCATTCTGTCCTTATCTCAGAGCAGTTCCTTCACCTTTATCCTGTCCCAGAACCACTCGGCCTGTCAGCTCGTCATGGAGACTTCTTCCTCTCTCCCACCCCTCTCCCAGGGCTGGCCCTGCAGATGGGCAGGTGTATTCTTTGTTTCTCACAGCAGCTTGGAGACCACACTCTCCTCACCCATCCCTGTCCTCAAGCTGTGACACGGGTGTCCTCGAGCAGTGGCATCCCCACCCCCACCACAGTGGGCCCAGCCAGCACCTGCTCCAAGAGCTGCTCCTCCCCCAGCTGCCCTGGAAGGCTCTGTTTCTGGCCTGATGCCACTCTTCCCAACTTATTTTCAATGTATAGCTTGATAATTTTATGATTAATACCCACAAAGAAAATCCTGTGTCTTGACTTTCAACCTACCTTAGCCACTTACGATTCCCCCATCCTTCCAGCACCATTGGTCATTACCAGCAACTCCTGCGTCCCCATGATTTGGGCTCTAGCATTTCCAACACCACTTCCTGTCTTTCTAGTTCTCTCTCCTGAGTCCTCTGACTTCAACAGACCTTCTCCTGTCCCTCACCCAACTCCTGACCTCTCCTTGCTCAGCTGAATTCCACAGTAACATCACTGTGTCACTCTCTGGCACCCTAAACCTAATCACCTCTTTCTCCGTCATCAACTCACCTGGAACAAGTCCAGTTCTGTCCCACACATTCCTTCATTAGCATTAGTGGGACGAGTGACCCCACTGCCACTCACACGGTACAGTCACCTCTCCTCACCCCTGCACTGTCAGTTTCCCCCTCTCAGAGCATTTCTATCACCAGAGAAACACACTGTGAGGCCGTCCCCACACCGCCGCCTTTACAAAGTCTCCATCTGTGCACGCTCCTCATCTTGTTACCCCCACCATGACCCTTGAGCCTGCTCATCAGGCCCTCAGGTCACAAAGGACCACACAGTGTCAGATCTCAATGACGACCTCACACGACCACTCAGCAGCTCTGGCTCAGCTGGCGGCAGACACCCGGTATCCCGTGGCTCTCCCGTGTGCTCCCAAGGCCCTCTCCCCTCATCATTGCTCCTTTCCCCTCTGACGGATGGACCCTGCGTCTCTCCTGGGGGACACTGCATCACCCCGGCTTGCTGTGGGACTTCGTCTCTCCTCTTACACGTTCACCCCTTTGAAGACATCACACCATCTAGTAGCTTGTTAAAGAACACCCTGACCTGGATGGTTTCCAAATTTCTATCTGGAGCTGGAACATCTCCTGGAAGCTCCACACCAGTGTATCCTGCTGCTCACTGACCACCTCTAGTAAACATTTCAAACTAGCATGCTCAAAACCAATCTCTTGATCATCCTCCAAAACCCACCCTCTCCTAACCTTCTCCTACAAACTTTCTACTTTTACCAACTGTGACTTCACCAGCCTATATTTTCTGAGTGGTTCCCCACAATTTATATGTAATTATTGAAAAAGGAGAACTATTTTGATGCCTAGTTAATGTTCAGGTCTCTTGGAATTGAAACATAAACGAAAAATGAGTTTTTTTAAGTTGGCAAGAGATGACCTATTATCAGCTGGAATTAATTCCTCACAAAGACAGGAAAGATTTTGAGCAGATAATGCACCAGCAGTTACCTTAAAAAAAGAATCAGAAGTTCAAATATTTGCATTTCCCTGGTGTCTGCCCCACTCTGCATGGTCACCTGAGCAGACTGTTTAATGTACTCAGTGTGATAATTATGCAGCCGTAATTACCCTGAAAGCATCCTGATCTGGATGTGGGTGTCCAGTGACATGAGGGCTACACTTACTGAATCACAAGGCTTTTATGTACTACAAAAGACATAATACAACAAGCTAAGGCCTTCCCTTCTCTGAGCTCAGACTATCGCTGGAAAGACGAGCTGTGAGGGCAGGGTAATGTCTCCCAGTCCTAACTGACGTCACCTAAGTGTCACCGGCTAGGGGCATTTTAAAAGCACAGACTCCAGGGCCCGTCATCTACAGGATCCAAGACCACCCAAGATCCCCATTTCTGATAAATACCCTGGAGAGTCTTGTACTTGGGACAGTCTGGAAAGCACTGGTCTGTGAAGATGAGAGAGGGTGATCCTACAAGAATCCAACGATATCAACAATAACAATAAAGACACAAAAGTTACAAATGTCAAGTGAAAATATTGATACATTACAAATTCTAACATTAAAAATTCCTTCAACTCAAAATACCAAAAACCGAAACAACTACACAAACAGAAAAAGATAGGTGAGACAGAACGCCAGAGGAATGTAGAATGAATAAAAAAGTTACAGACTAATTTTAAAATGGAATATGACACAGCATTGCGAATACGTGAACTACAGCAACGACTGACATGTATCGGCATATATAAGTGTCAAAAATGCCATTTTGAGTGAGAAAGCAAGTCACAGATGAACACGAACAGCGTGATTCCAACAGCATGAAGTTCAAAACCTGGTGACCTGAACAGTCTGTAGGTCATGGGCAATGAGAAAAGACCCAGGAGTGACCACTTCTGTGTGAAAGACAAGGAGCGGCACAGCCTGGGGGGCACAGAGAGCTCTCCTGGGCTTTGATCCTTACTCCTGGTAGAGGATACAGGAGTATTTGTTTCATTATTCACTAAAACAGAACATCACCTTGCAAGTAACTGCACATAGACATCCATTTTAAAATAATAACAACTATTTACTGGACAATTACTTCCTTCACCTCGGTGTGAAATGAACTTCTTGACATCACCAACTGAATATTTACAACCTTATACAAGGTGTATTTTCCATATTTTACAGATAAGGAAATAACCACAAAAAGCCAGAACCAGGATTTCTGCCAGTCTGCCTCCAGAGCCCGCTGCTTGTGTGGTTAATAATAATGCTAGTTATTAATGTCCCTGAAGTTCTTCAAGCATTTTGCACGTAATATTTATAGTCCCCCAAGTTTACGGATAAGGGAATTGAGGCGCAGGGAGAACACAGGACCCGCCCTTGGCAGACACCTGCTGAGTGGTGGGGCTGCTCCGTGTTGCCTTCACGCCCCACCGCCCGCCACGCCTTCCAGTCTAAGGCCCTTGATCTCTGCAGTGCAGTTCTCCGTCCTCCCCTCCCTTCTCCTAGTGCTCATAATCAGGACCACTAGACTGACAATTAGTCTCCCTGCTTTTCGTCCTCCTCCACTCTGTGTCCTCTGCACTGCCCCTACTGCAGCCCTTCCCCGGGAAGATCCTAGCCAGTTCCACAAGAAGGTATACGCACCCGCCCATGGTCCACACCCCATACTGTGAAGAGAAAGCCATGCTGGGTGGTATGTAATGAAAACAAGTTCAGTGCATACTGCGGGTGGAAAAGTAATGCTGGAAATAAAGGAAGTTTCTTTGTCACTGAAAGCAGACAATACCGGCAGACTGGTTTTTATTCTCTAGGAAAAATAATTATAATAAAGTATTTTGCTCTACAACAGTGATTTGCCCCAGAAAGACACTTCCCGTCTGGGCATTTTGAGGATCTTGAGCATGATGGCCAGCTCCTTGCCAACCACTTGTCATTCTACAAGCTCCAAAGACATGTCAGTAAGGTTCCACCAGGAAAGGAGGATGCCCTTCACAGCCCCTTACACCAAGAGTAATGCTGGGAGCCAGTTTCAAAGGTGTTGAAAAAGTTAAAGAGGCAAAGAGGGAATGGCAAGCAAACCTCCAAGTGAGCAAACTCAGGACACCCCTACCATATCCAGATCTGAACGAATGAAGGGAGAGGGTGGTGTGTCCCCAGGGCTCAGTGCCAAGGCCACCCAGTAGCAGCAGGCCCAGGAGCCTACACCGGAAAGGAGCCATAACCACTGTAGGAAATGCTGCCTGGATATGATTGATACACACGCTATATACATACACACTGATGCACACACCGTGTTTATATCTACACACACATTGATACACACTAGATATGTACACACTAAAACACACACAATGTGTATATATATACACACATTGATCAAAAAATTAACATTTAAAATCATTTAATCCTACACGAAAATGCCTATTTGCCAGTGATTAGGGATGAAAGGAAGTTAAAGGGGCTACAGGGAGGTGGGAGAGAATTATGGCCTGTGTACAAGGAAGTTGCGAAGGGCCCTAAAGTAAATTAAAACCAGGAATTTGGGTGGGTGTATCCTAGTTAATCAAATATATGCTGTTCCTGCAAAATATAACTTTAGCCTGTGAATAGCCTGTCCTCAAGACTGCAAACAATCTCATAAATGGAGACAATGATCTCCCCATAAAACAAAAAATCCCACACACAACGGCACTCACCATGGTCGCCGCAAACACCCGTGTAAAGACACTGTCATACCATCACTAATAAAATAAGTTAACAATTATTAATAAAGAAAATTGCATTTATGACATCTGGGGTAACCCACAAGCAGTGAAACCAGGACCCACTGGGAATCCTGACAGACGAATGTGGGAGGGTGGGAGAGAAGCACTTGTATTGGGGCACGGCCTTTGTGTGGGGTCTCCTTTCCACTCTGAGAAGTCTACGCTTATCTCTGCTTTCCTCTGAATAGAAATCATGCTCCTTTCTTTACTTCAAGTAGACTTTTCTTCTGTTCTGCTATATTGGTGCTCTTTTTGACTCAGGCAAACTTGCTGGTTCTGCTGGGTGAGCCAAACCAGGCCCATTGAACAGCCCTGATGTGAACTTTCACCTCCAAATGCCAGCGGCAAAGTCAGTCTACATTTTAGAGTAATTTCTACCATCAATGTTTAATACATACATATACACGAGTGTACATGTACGCACACATATGTATACATACACACATTAAATCTTGGCCTTTGTGAAGCTAAAGAGCTATCTATAAAATATGGCCATATGGTCTCAAGATTAGAGATGGCAAAGATTCACTGTTTCCATTTCTTAGAAGCCATCAATTCACTTAGGACAGAAACAATGTCAGCATTTCAACAGGCAGAAAAATCTTTATTATTATGAAAATGAAAATACTTTTTTTTTTTTTGAGACAGTCTCACTATGTCGCCCTGGGTTGAGTGTCTTGCTGTCACAGCTCACAGCAACGTGGGCTTAAGTTTCTTGCCTCAGCCTCCCAAGTAGTGGGGACTACCGGCGCCCGCCACAATGCCCAGTTTTGTTTTGTTTTTTGGGGTTGTAGTTATCATTGTTGTTTGGCAGGCCTGGGCTGGGTGGGCAGGCCAGCTCCAGTGTATGCGGCTAGGACCCTAGCTGCCGAGCTACAGGAACTGAGCTTCAAATAGACTTTTTCATCTCTGAACCATGGATCTCGAAACTGAGAAATTCTGCCCAATCATACTAATCAGACACTTGCCTATCTTATTCACTAAAAATCAGAAAACATTTACCCAAAATGTGTTCTGCTAAACAAGTTTGGAAAATGTATCAGAAGTAGGGAAATAAAGTTCAATAAATAAACACTGAATTATAATAACGCAAACACTTTTTTTAAAGGGAGAATAAACTACCTCGCATTTAAATTCCTAGGGTTTTTTTCCCCAAAGGAGAAATAAGGGTAAGTCCCCTTTTTATTACAGATTATCAGTGAATTCTTCATAAAATGCAAACTCTGTGACAGTGACTAGTGTTATCTAGCGCAGACAGGAAGCTATCTCAACAAGACCTAAACGTCCTTAACTTTGACCACCTGTTCACAATTTAACTGCTTATGGACAAAACTCCTACCTACCCTCACACTCTACTAGATTACTGCTTGTCCACCTTTTACTTGCTGTTTTCCTCTTCAACCATAGGAAAACATCTGCCTGATAGAAAATACTATAATTTGAATGTTTATGTCCCTTCAAAACTCATGTTGAAATTCATCTCCAACATAGTAACATTAAGAGATGGAGACTTTAGGAGGTGACTAGGTCATGAGGGCTCTTCCTTTGTGAATGAGATTAAGATCCTCTCTATATAGAAATAGCAAGTTATCTGGATTGAACTGAAACAGGGTCTTGCACTGTCACCCCAGCTGGAATCCAGTGACACAACCACAGCTCACTAAAACTCAAACTCCTGGGCCTTAGTGATCCTCCTGCCTCAACCTCCCAGGTAGCTATGACAATAGGCACACACCACCACGCCCAGCTAATTTAAAAATTTTTTGTAGAGGTGGGATCTTCCCATGTTGCCTAAGCTGGTCTCAAACTCTTGGCCTCCAATGATTCTCCTGCATAGGCCTCCCAAAGTGCTAAGATTACAGGTGTAAGCCACTGTGCCTGGACAGATTAAGACCCTTATAAAAGAGGCTTCACATAGTCTTTGGCCCCTTTGCCATGTGAGAACACAGCATTTAAGGGACCATCTTAGAAGCAGACAGCCCGGGCCCTCACCAGACAATAAGACCTACTGGTGCCTTGATCTTGGACTTCTCAACCTCCAAAGCCATGAGAAATAAATTTATATTATTTATAAATTACCTACTCTCAGGTATTTGTTATAGCAGCATAGACAAAGATAGAACACTCAGAAAGCGTTAAAATTTCACCAGGCCCTTTAATTTCTCCTATAAACCAAAATGCTGAAAGAAATAAGGAATCTATGATTTTCCATCATTAAAAAGTGATATTTATATTTAATATTTATGATGAAAAAAAGATGTTTATTTAAAAATACTTTGAAATTATTTTAATTCAGAAATAGAAAACATCTTGGAAGAAAAACATGACAAAATACATAGGCAAATTTTTACTCCGTGAGCTTCTCAAATCCTCACTATTCACCAGTCCCTAAGATGAAAAGTATTCTTCCAAAATGAACTCAGCCGCCACTGTAAAAGAAAGAAGAAAATGGTCAGTTCTGAGCATATATAGGATTTTAATAATATTTGAAATTCAATAACTTAAGTACTCAAGACTAATTATTTGAGAATCACACCTAACTTTATCACAAGATAGCACAAAAGAAAGACACATTGAACTTTGAATTCTGGAACTGAAAAGGTCCACAGAGATGACATGGCTACTAGAATAGGCATATTTTAAATTGTACAATGCTTATTTGGGAATTGCTATTTTGAAACAATGTAGCATAATGCCTTTTTGAGCACCACAAAAGATATGAATTACATGACAGGATGATTACTTGAGAAGCTTTTCGATTACATCCACAGTCAACAAACCAGTTGAAAATAAAGACTGTAGACAAGCACAATGGGTTCTCAACCAATACGTCTTACCAGTCAAATCTGGTTTCATCATAAAAACAAAAACACCTTTTCTACAAAACTGCTAAGTTTTAAAAGCATAAACGTTAAAATTGTATGGTCAGATATACTTTCAGTACTATGATGTCAAATAAGCTCAAAAATAATTTCATTACTCAATGATTATAAAATTATTCCTGAAAATACAGCTATGAGTACTCTAACACTGAAGTAACTTATCTACGTATGTTATTAAATAGTATTCTGTAATTAAGACACCAGCAAATTAATAACTCCTTTAAATTATGATACTGTAGATATTAACTTCGAGTGCTATAATTGTAAAGAAAAAAAGAAAAAAGAAATCGTAAGAAAAAAACTGTAATAATTCAATGAAAATGAAGCCTGTGGTTATATTTCCCTTGCTATTACCTCAAAATGATTTAGACAGTGATGTGTGCTCTTTCAAGTAGGGAAAAAAAGACTTCTTTCCGTTATGTAACTATGGTTTACGGTATAATGTGAAAAGTATAAGTTTTCTGTAGCCATTCTCCCAAAAGGTTTTAATGAGCCTTTAAGTAAAAAATATCTGAAGACAGATTGTCAACTCAAATACTAAAACAATTTTTTAACTAAAAAAAAAAGTTTTCTATGCAAACAGCTTCCAAAGGTTTTGTACGCTGCTCTATCACTTACTAGCCTTGCCTCAGGTCCCTCCTGAGGACTAAACAACTTGACTCAGATAAAGCAGGACAGCATGTAGAAAGTGCTCAGGAAATGCTACTGTTAGCATCAGCACCTTTACAAAAAGGCACAGAACTTAAAGATGTTCACTTAAGTCAATGAACACTTAGTGCTTATAATGCCTGCAAGAAGGTTGGACTAGGTTCTATAGAAGATACACTGCATACATAATAAAATAGGTGTGCCTCAGAACTCACAATCCACTATGAAAGACAGGCATATCTAAGTATCACTGAAGAAGGCATTGATATCTGACAAGAGAGACAAATAGACCGTGCTAAGTGAAAGCTAGAGACAAAATTTGAAAGATGTTTGTATACCAACAAAAGAAAAAAGAAAGAAAAACAGGCTTACATTTTTATGCTGAGGGTAAAACAAACAACAATAAAGGGTGACTCTCACAGGAAACTAATTTCGTACCAAGCTAAAGAAACATTCATATCAGCTAAGCTTGTCCCGTGTCCAAATTGGGGTACAAGAAGAGCAAAAGCACCAAGTACGAGACAAGGGCCCTGACAGAGACGAAGCCACCTCTGCCTTCTGCAGATTAGGTAAGTGCAGCCCAGAGACAATCCTGAGTTTCCCAATTCTGTTCAGTATTCTCCTCATGATCTCACAATTTCACGGCTGACATTTCTCATTACTAAAATAAAAAGTATTTTTGACCTGACAAATGAGATTTGAATGACTGAGTGCCATCCAGCTCTAACTCTTCGTGATCCTAAAATACCACTTCATGGCATTTCTGCTTAATAACTATGGTAACCTACTTATGAAATTCCTTTAATAATATGCATTCAGTCACTTGTCATTGAAAAGATAATCTTCACCAGTATCAGTGATAAAATGCCTAGTATTTAAGAGGTTTATAGTTTGAAAGCTTTTTAAAATTCATTGCTTCAAACTTCACCACTCCTTAAAATAGATATCACTACCTTCAAATGGCAGATGAGGCTGAGAGATGGAATGAATATAAAATCATAGTAAATTTAATGAAACTCATCCCAAGTCTTTATACTAAACTGAATTATCCATCTGACTAACTACTCAAAGCCAATAAGGTGTTCCAATGAGTTGTAAAGAATTTAAAAAAGCAAAAGTATTTGGAAAAGAATAAAGTGATCCTAATGCTCTCAGACTTTTCTCCTCTCTAACATACTTAAAGGATATCTTCCCATTAGTTTCATGGCTCATTACAATAAAAACTTCCACTTAAGTTCTCACCCAAATTTATTTTTAGGGCCCTGCATGACTTCAGTCATAGTCTAAGTGAGAACTATTATCCTCGTCGAAAAGAGAGGGCACAGAGAAGCTAAACAAATTGCTCCTGGATATGACAGCTACTGAGTAATAAGAAAAAGAATTTGAATCTACAGGATCTGATCCAGAGGGAGAATGCCATCACAACAGGACTGTTAGCACGGGTAGCATTTCCCTGCACTTTAACAACTGACGAGATATAACATAAAGAGGTCTTGGATTTGTACACTGGGTCATCACTGAATTATTCTTTTGTGACATATCAAGAGCCTTTAACTTAGTTTCTTGACCCTACAAAATACCTAGCTCATAGAGTTGCTGTATGGATCTAAAGGCACTATGAATTATTAGTTACATTAAAAGTATCCACAGACTTGAAAAGCCCTAAAAAGTCAAGAGGTACATCTTGATAAAACAGACTAACTGTAAACTCATACAGTTTCAACTGTCATTCAATTCTAGGTAATGGTCCATTTCAAAAAGTTTACTTACACAATGATATTATTAATAGGGATATGGATCAACTTCACAAAGAAGCCAATGAATCCCATTATAGCAAATCCTATTGCTGTTGCCATGGCAATCTTCTGGAATTCTGCATTTAAAAACATAAAGCTCACATTAGTTTTTTGCACTGTCACTGAAAATATGGGGGGAAAAAACCATCAGTAACATAAACAAACTTACTAGCATACATTTATCCTGATAAGTCGATACATAATTTTTTTTCTAAGTGAGACTATTAATAGTAAATAATGTGAGACAGGTTTTGAAATTTCCCCATTTTATTGATATTTAAGGAAACATAGAAATAATGCGTGTCCATGCTAGTGGCTCATCAATAAGCACTGAAAACATCTGATCATTTTAACAATTAACCACAGTGAGACCCTGTCTCTAAAAATAGCTGAGCATTTTAGTGGGCGCCTGGGTGAGAGAATCACTTAAACCCAAGAGTTTGAGGTTGCTGTGAGCTCTGACGCCACAGCCCTCTACCAAGGATGACAAAGTGAGACTATCTCAAAAAAAAAAAAAAAAAATCATTTAATGTAACATAACTTTAATTGTAACATTATAATATGGATTATAAAAGCAGAAACACACTTTTTTAGTACATTGTAAACAATGGATCCAGTATATTGGATAATTGATAAGGCCAAAAATAAAGCTTTTAAAAACTCAAATTGGGTTAAGCACAATTGTATAAAAAGGCTTCCAACTCTGGTATTGTTTTGATTTTATGTTATTTCCTCAGGAAAGCTTTCCCTGACTTCTCAACTTGGTTAGTCCTCCAATTAAGTACTGCCAAAGTTTTCTTCTATAATACCACAGAAGTAATTCAATTATTTTCAATAATTCAAAAAATCAACTAATTTCAATCATTTGGTTATGATGATCTTCCCTGATAGATTCTAAGTTTTTAAGTTCCACAAGAGCAAAGCCTTTTCTCTATTTATTCATATATGATGTTACATATATCCTCTATTATATTCCTAACTCAGTCAATGAATACACAAAAATATACACATTCTGGTGCACTTTTTAGCACATGAATCACGATATATAACAAAACAAACTTTCTAGACTGGCAACAACTATCCTACTCCTCTCATGTTGAGGTTTTGTTTGTTGGGTGGGGGCAGAGCAGGGAGGACCCCAAAGATTCTCCAAAGCAGAAGTATGTGAGATATTAAATGTGGCTCAGCAAGCAGGACGCCGGCCTTATATACCGAGGGTGGTGGGTTCAAACCCAGCCCCGGCCAAACTGCATCAAAAAACAGCTGGGCGTTGTGGTGGGCGCCTGTGGTCCCAGCTACTCGGGAGGCGGAGGCAAGAGAATTGCCTAAGACCAGGAGTTGGAGGTTGCTGTGAGCTGTGACTCCACAGCACTCTACCGAAGGCGATAAGAGTGAGACTCTGCCTCTACAAAAAAAAAAAAACTCTAAAGTGAAAATTTAGGAAGAAATGACAATTTTAAAAAGCAATAAAGCAAAATAAATCAATAAAACTGTCGATGAACATAATGCAACAGCCAGGAAGACATGAATCAAATTAAAAACTTGGAAAACAGCTCGGCACCTGTAGCTCAAGTGGCTAAGGCACCAGCCACATACACCAGAGCTGGTCGGTTCAAATCCAGCCCCGGCCTGCCAAACAACAGCTACAACCAAAAACAGAGGGGAAAAAAAAAAAAATGGCTGGGCATTGTGGCAGGCACCTGTAGTCACAGCTACTTGGGAGGTTGAGGCAAGAGAATCGCTTGAGCTCAGGAGTTGGAAGTTGCTGTGAGCTGTGATGCCACAGCACTCTACCCAGGGCAACAGTTTAAGGCTCTGTCTCAAAAAAAAACTTAGAAAATGATAAGATTTAATTTTTTGCCTCATGTTAAAGCTCTTACCTTTTCTGTCAGGTTTGGTACATCTTTTAACTAGCCGAATTGAGTCCTTTACAAACTGCCGACTTGGCTCAACAAACTGCATTACTTGATCCATGATTGCCTGTTTCACAAATTAAAAAGAGAAAAAAGATATCGTTGGTATTATCATATAGCAAGGACCTGCTCAGTTTTATCAAGATGTAAATGAGACCAGCCATAAATTCATGCCTGATGTGGTCAGTTTCGTCTCATAAAATACAACAAGACTCCAAAGCCTAGATTGACGTTATTTTTATAAATTCCAGCAAAGTATCAGATCAAAGGTGATAAGAAAAGCTCAGATCTTACTCATATTAGGATCACATATTCATTATATAAAAAAAGGGCTATTTCTATTAAAATGTTTAACAACTGACAACAAATCCAGCCCTTAATCACTGCAGTCCTGTCACTGCTCCTGCTAAGGAATTAACAATGTTGGGATACAATTCTTTCCTGCATTTTATTTTAAACTACCCAGAAATTAGTGCTTAGTACAGTGAATGCCAACTCTGGTGCTGCAAAAGCCTAGAATAGAGGCAAATAGGGATTTTAACCTGAGGGTTCTGAAACATGACCCCACAACACATTTAGAGAACAGTGTATTGCGTGGGATGGAGAGAGAGAGATTAAATTTTGAAAACCACAAAAAACTGGCAAAAGCAAGATACATATTCTGACAAATGATCAGCTGAATTCCAGACGGTTAGGTTTGAACACATCTTTTAAGTAAACATCATACAGATTATTTTGAAAAACCTATGTACCCAAAAGAAATGCCATCCAATCTGTTTTAACAGTCACGGTATACTAGATAACGAAGCCAGGGCATGACTTGTGCTGTATTTTACTCTCCGTCCAGTGCTTAGGACAGCGGCCAGCTAAGAGGGTGGTCCAGCTCGCTGGCCATGAAATGTGAGCTTGTCTAAGTCCCAGGCGAATACTGTATATGAAACGCTAGGAAATCTCTAACATTTTGGGACAAAAACACGGTAGTGCCTGTTTTCTCAGTATTGCACTTCTCCAAACACAAAGGGCTTAAACTTTTTAGAGTCATATATGTCACGATGAAAGCAAGGATTCTTTCTTAGGAGAAATGCATACTACCCAAAGTAACACACGCGACGTCGGGGAGGAGAGACCGTGACCCCCGACCCAGACGGACTCCAGACCAACCTCTCACTCCGCACCCCGGGGTGCGGGCGGGGAGGCGGGCGGGCTGTCTCTCCAGACCGAGCCCACGAGCACGGTCTCCAGGCCGGCCGCCGTCTCCGACCACGGCACAGAAGGCCCTGGACGCCCAGAGACGGGTCCTCACGGCCGAGGACAAGGACGCGCCCCAGAAAGCCGGGACGCTACGCCGGGAGGACCGCGGGCCGCCCGTGCCCCGTCCCTCCCGCGACCGCGGCCCCGGGGCTTTCTCCCACCGGAGACCAGCGGACAGGTGTGTCGGCGACCGGAGGGTCGGACCTGAGCGCAGGGTCCCTCTCGCCGCCCGCCCGCAGCGGCCTCCGCGAATCCCTCCGACGTGCCCACCGGCTGGAAGCCTCACCTGCCCAGCTGCTCCCTAAGACGCCAGGGACACGTAGCGCCGGCTCCGAGGAGTCGAGCCCACCGGAACCGGAAATCAAGCCTCTGACACTAGCCCGCCCACCCTTCCCTCCCATTGGTCCTTTACGCGAAGACCTCAGTACGCAGGCGCAGCGCGGCTTGCCCCTCGGCCTCGCTACCGGAAGAGGCTGGGCCCTCGCCGTGACGCGAGTCAGGCGCCGCCTTCCCCTGGCGGTTGGAGCGCAGCGTCCGCCCCGGGCGTGCTGGAGGAGGCCCGGTCCCCGCCCCGCCGACCTTACGTCCCTCACGTTCTCAGTGGGCGGTCCCTGCGCCCTTGCGCGGCGCCTCTCCCTGGCAAATCTGGGGTGATGGACTCCGTCCGGGAGGGGGGCGGACTTCTTACGCGAGTCTCTGTGTCTCCGAGCTCCACGTGCTTCCTGTGTGCGCGTCACAGTGCGGGTGCTGGTGACGCGCACAATGATTTGACCCGGTTTGGAATAGTCCCCTCCCGCAGGAGGTGGCCTTCCGCTCCCAGTCGCGGGAATGTGGCTGGACTCGAGGTCATCGCTGGGCATGGCGGACGCCGAGGCCTGGAGGGGGACGAGGTTCAAATGCACCAAATTCCCTCCTTGGGGGATTCCCACCATCCCCGCCGGGTGCCTGAAACCGCGGATACGACCGAACCCTGCACATAGCGGCTTTTCCTACACTGCACATGCACCTGTGATGAGGTTTAATTTGTAAATTATCCACAGGAGGAACTGAACAAAAATAACTAATAAAAGAGAACTGTTTGTACAGTGCATATGATCTTTCAGACTAACTTACTGCCCGTTCCCGTTTTTGAACCGGATTTTCCTGGACCGCTCAAGGTGCAATTTGACTTAATGTCTTTCTGAGACTCTGGGTGAGGTCGCCACTGTATGATTTTATGTTGTCAGAATGAGTTATGGTTTTGACAGTGATTTATTGAGCGTCTTCGTTGCTCAACTTTATTCGTTTATCACTTTATTAGATGCTGTAAAAGAGCCAGATGGCACAACCTCTTGGAGCT
The DNA here is from genome assembly GCA_963574655.1 of Perodicticus potto. Classification (NCBI taxonomy): domain Eukaryota; kingdom Metazoa; phylum Chordata; class Mammalia; order Primates; family Lorisidae; genus Perodicticus; species Perodicticus potto. The sequence goes on along the minus strand of CAUYRH010032465.1, from coordinate 48,342 downwards.
TAAGGTCCAGTAAGGTGATTTACAGAGTAAGGTAGGGGGACAGGCAAGTATAGGTTATTACATAGGAAATGTCCAGTTTCTTTAAAGTTGATATCTCTGATATTTCACCTTGTCACTTGGTGGTGGTGGTGGTTTTTTTCTCTCAGTTCTTCCAAACACATGTTTTGGCTTGTGATTATCTTTCAAAACTTTTAAAAGCAAATTTGGTGAAATGATGAATAAGTTAAAAATTCCTGTTTTTGAATATGAATTCCATCATGGAACCAATGCAATGCAGACAGCTGGGAATATCAAAAGTGTCTGAGAAGCATGGGCTGGTGGTTTCAGAAGTTCCATTCTGGTGTTTTTAATCTTGAAAATGAGTCACATGGCCAACCTGAGACCAGGGTGGATAATAATAAGCCACAACCCATTTTTTTGATGGTTTTAATTTTAAAACACCAAATCTGCAAAAATATAGAACAAGGAGAACTCTCATATATGATTGGCAAGACTGTAAAATGGCATAGTCTTTCCAGGAAATGTAAAACTGACCATATAACATCCTGTGACTCCAATTCCAATCCTAGGTATTTACTAAAGATATATGAAAATGAATGAACAAAAAGACTTGTACAGTAATGTTTATAGTAGCTTTATTCATAAAACCCAAAAAACTAATGTTACAATGAAGAAATACGCAGGTATAGTGCCACAATGGACCACATGTAATTGGTTATTGAGGAAACAACTTACAGTAATATTGATGAATGAAGAAAAATCATGGTGAGTGAAAGAAACCTATGCAAAAAAGTGTATACTACAGACTGACATTTATAAGAAGTCCTAGACAAGGTAAAATTAACGTGTGGTGGGAAAAATCATAACAGCATTTGTTTCTGGGGGTACAAATTGAGAAGGGGCATGAGGAAGCTTGGGAGTGAAAATAAGGTTCTGTACCCTGACAGGAGGTAAAACTATGTGGGGAGCTCAGCCACTTTGGGCTGCTATAACAGAGTATCACAGACAGGTGGCTTGAACAACAGGCTTTTATTTCTTTGGAAGTTCTGGAGGATGGAAATGGGAGATGAGGGGACCAGCCGGGTCAGGTTCTTGAAGGCCCTTGTCCTGGCTTTCTCCCCATGTAGTAAAAAGGACTAGCTTTCTTCTCCAAAGGACACAAATCCCATCACAGGCGCTCCACCTCCAAATACCAACTTATTATGGCTCAACATATGATTTGTTGGGGGACATAAACGTTTAGTTCATAGTGACAAGTGTGTGCATTCATAATAATTCATATAATAGTACAGGTCTTTGCATTGTATATGAAAAAATAGGGCACTGTAAGCAAACATTGAACACAAGTTAAATGATGTACCTGTTGATATATTTAGGAGTGAAGGGTACAGGTGTCTGCATCTTATTTTGATTTAAAAGAGGGTAGATTCATGGTTGGATAGAGGAATGGGTCAGTTTGAGATAAAGCAAATATAGTAAGTGTTAAATGGACTCTTAGTTGTAGGTGTAAGGGTATGCATTGAGCAGTTGTTTCATATGTTTGTAAATTTTTATATGAAGATGGGAAAAGTCCATATGCAGATCACTAAATCAAATTTTAAAATTTTTTGATATGAATTACAATAATTAGAAATTGAATATACATTGTAGAAATTTTAAATTGACCCTCAATTTAAAATATCATTGAAAAATTAATGTCACTTGTGATGAGAATCTGAATTAATGTTCCACTTAAATTCTTGATTCTATGCCTGAAGCAAAGAAAGTTTTAAAAAATGTATAGAGAGCACCAAGGACTGCAAAGTGCCTGTCTTGTTGGTGCGTATTACTTCATTAAGTAGCTGAGCTAAGTGGGAAGAGCTATATTTTTTAAAATGTGAAGCTGACACTCAGACATTAAGTATGATAAATCTATGGTTGGGATGGTATAAAATTATGGAAGTGTTAACAGTTCCCCAGGAAAATTCAAAAAGTATATATAGATGCACCCATGCAGAGTCTCTCAGACAAGGAAATCTTAGTGTTGGCTTAGCGCCAACATACACCAAGGCTGGTGGGTTCAAACCCAGTGTGGGCCAGCTAAACGACAATGATAGCTGCAACCAGAAAATAGCTGGACATGGCGGGTGCCTGTAGTTCCAGCTACTTGAGAAGCTGAGGCAAGAGAATCCCTTAAGCCCAAGAGTTTGAGGTTGCTGTGAGCTGTGATGCCGTAGCACTCTACCGAGGGCGATACAATTAGACTCTGTCTCAAAAAAAAAAAAAAAAAAAAAAAAAATGTGATGGGGTCAAATAAAGTTTTCTTCACTCCCTCAAATCCTTTTTGGAAAAATAGTATTTTAAGTACTATAAAAACGTTCTGTTATCTTATTTTGTCAGAAACACAAGAACTAGAATAGGGCAGTACAGATGACTTGAGATTTAGATACCATGTGCTTAATTATCACTGACTCTGTTCATCAGTTCCAGCAGTTTTTATTGACTATTTCCTCTTGAAACTACCTGCTCCCTTTACTTCATGATAATTTTCTTTAAAACACAAAACCAAAAAACTTTCCTGAAAAACTTATTTTCCTGCTCGTGTCCTGGACTGGACAGGGCAGCTAACTTCCCCGACACACAGACCCAGTAACCGGCTAACGTGGTGTTTGTTCCTCATCCAGGCCGCAGCCTCGGGTGGGTCTAGGCAGAGACATGTCTGTCCCACCCAGTCAACGCAGTGTTTCAGGCTCCCCCCAGTGTGAAGTGCTGCTGGTTTTGAGGTTGTTTGAGTCCCTTAACATGTCCTTTACATCTGGGGAAGAGAAAGAAACAGTGTGAAGGGTTGTGTGAGACTTGAGAGTCCTGAAAATAGCTTTGACCTCTTTCACCTGCGTTTCACTGCCCAGCGCTCTTGTGCCTTCACTGTGGCGGTGGGGGGGGGGACACCGTCTCTCTGTGCTGAGGGAGAGGCAGTGGTGTTACTGAGAAGTCAGCCAGTCTTGGCCATTTTTTATATATGTATTTGTGTTCCTTGGGGTTGCAGTCCAGACTGCTTCTCTTCTCACCTTTTAGACTTTCCAGTTGACTCTTTGGGCTTCAGCTACATGAATAGATTACTCTCAAGTCTGTGTCTCTGACCAAGATCATCTCCTAAGTTCCTGTCTGTGGACTGAACATACTCTTTTTGACTCAAAACTGGCAACCCTCACCCACGCAGTGCAATACTATAAACGATAAGGAATTCCTACTGGTAGTAAGCTGCAGACATGGAATTAAATGGAAAAAAAAAAACCAAAAAGGTAGATAGAAAAAAAATTTACATTTAAAAAATGTCTTGCTCACTTCATGTTTGTAAACATACACATATATGCTTATTTTTTAACGGAAAGATAAAATATGTAACTACCTTTAGAGAAGACAGGGATAGAAACCAAACTAATTTGAATGTATTTTATTGGTATGTTTTATATAATTATTTTTTAAATTATTTGTTTTTTCAAAGCAATTCCTAAGGATTGAAAATAAGTAAACCACAGAGCTACTGCTTTATATGATTTCAAAACACAGTAGTTTGTGGTATGAGGACAAAAAGAAAAGCATAAGAGACTTAGATGGTTTTCAGTAACATTTTCAGTAGGATGATTGGTGGTATTATTGAAACTGTTATCTGTGTGTCGTGGGATAAAGTAGAGAGAACATGTCATTGAGAAACAGGATTTTCAAAGTGGCTAAAAGGGGAAGCAGATAAAAAATTAATAAGGTTAAATTAAAACCCTATGATCTCTAGTGTGAATCTGTAAGATATTTTATCTGAAAACAGATAACAAACATTATTTCCTACTTCTGTTCTCTGAAAAGACTTAGAAACAATGATCGACACATTACAGCGAGCTCCCAATCCCCGGGGTGTGCTCTACTTCCCATGTTCTGGTAAAAGGAACTAGAGCTGCCTGGAGAAATAGAGGGTTCCAAGTCTGGGCAGGACACAGCTAGACATCGACAACAAAAAAGATGCATCTATATACAGGCCTTGCACTTTGCATGAATATTAGTTCAAAATGAATCATGGACTTAAATGTAAAATGTGAAAGTGTAATACTTTTAGAAGACAATGTAAGAGAAAACCTAAGCGACCTTGGGGTTGGTGATAAGTTTTTAGATACAACAAAAACATGATCCATGAAAGAAAAAAAATTAACTTCTTTAAGATTAAAAACTTCCACTCCATGAAAGACACTAAGAACAAAATGACAAGCCACAGACTGGGACAGTATTTGAAGTATTTTCAAAGCATGTATCTGATAATGGATTTAGATGCCAAATACGCAAAGAACTCACACTCAACGATATGAAAACAACCCAATTTTAAAAATAGACAAAAGACTGGCTCGGTGCCTGTGGTTCAACGGGCTAAGGCGCCAGCCACGTACACCTGAGCTGGCGGGTTCGAATCCAGCCCGGGCCCGCCAATCAACAATGACGGCTGCAACCAAATAATGGCCGGGCGTTGTGGTGGGCCCCTGTAGTCCCAGCTACTTGGGAGGTGGAGGCAGGAGACTCGCTTGAGCCCAGGAATTGGAGGTTGCTGTGAGCTGTGATGTCACAGGACTCTATCCAGGGTGACAGCTTGAGGCTCTGTCTCAAAATAAATAAATAAATACATGCATACATAAATAAAAATAGACAAAAGATCTGAACAGACACTTAACAAAAGGCATGCAGGTGGCAAATAAGCATATTAAAAGGTATTCAACATCATATGCCATCAGAGGAGTGCAAATTAAAACAAGGTACTACCACAAGCCTGTTAAAATGACTAAAATCCAAAATACTGACATCAAGTGCTGGCAAGGGTATGGATGGAGCTTCAATCCTCAGAACATCTACCAGGAAAAAGAAAGCATGTGGTGCTAGGAACTTTGTTTATTGCTGAGGGAAATGAAAATGGTACACATGTCTTGGAAGACAGGTTGGCAGTTCATTACAAAGCTAAACGTGGTCCACTATACTATTCAGCAACTGCACTTCTTTATTTAAACCACAGGAAAATTTATGCTCACAAAATCTTGCACACAAATGTTTATAGCAGCTTCATGCAAATTTGCTAAGACATGGAGGCAAACAAGCTGTTAAAAACCCAAACAATGGAATATGCTAAAAAGAAATGAGCTATCAAGTCATTAAAAGACATGGAGGAATCCTAAATTTACATCGTTAAGTGAAAGAAGCCAGTCTGGAAAAGGTATATACTACAATGATTCCAGCTGTAGGACACTCTGGAAAAGGAAAAACTGTAAAGACAGTAAAAAGGTCAGTGACTACCAGGACCTGAATAGGTAAGGGAGGGAGGGGAGAGAAGGTCCAGCCCAGGAGAGTTTTAGTTTAGGTGAAACTATTCTGTGCAATGCTACAGTGGCAGCACATGACATGAGATGTTTGCTAAAACCCACAGAAAGGTACTGAGTGAACCCTCTTATAAACTGTGGACTTATTAATAACAACATGTCCTTATGGTACATCAATTTTAACATGTGTTCGCTACTATTAGATTGTAGGGGAAACTGTGGAGAGGGCATATGGAAAGGGTTATGGTAGCTCTTGGTTCTTGCTATTCGGTTTTTCTGTAAACCTACGACTGCTCAAAATAAGATTTATTAGTAAAAATTTTAATAACTTTTAAGACCTCTGGATATGGAGAGAAATTGGATTCTGCCCACTGCTTCCTTTACACTCTGACTGAAAAACATTCAGCAACAATGTCTCCACCTGAGACCCCAGCACTCTTTCCTCTGCTGTCAACAAATTCTTTCCATGGAGATTCTGAGACATCAGCACCTCTGCCAAGACAAAGCAGTTGGCAGTGATGGGTTAGACCACATACCTTGTTATAACAAAGTTGACTTGTTTTGAAAGGCAGGTAGTTCGGACACCTTTATCACCTTCCCTGGGGATTAAATAATGAAAGGCCATAGCATCTAAATCACACTTGCATTATATTATTTGAGGCATGGAGGATGTTATGGGCTGACCTGTATCACCCAACACCTACCTGTTGAAGCCCGAACCCCAAGACCTCAGAATTTGACTATCTGGAGATAGGGTCTTTAAGAGGTAGTTAAGTTACAATGGGGTCATAAGGTGGGCCCTATTCCAATATGATTGGTGTCAGGAAATTTCATCACAGACGTGTGCAGAGGGAAGAAGATAAAAAGATACAGGGAGAAGAGCATCCTGTATCCACATTAAAAAGAGGCTACAGCAGAAACCATCTCCCTGGTGTCGTGATCTCAGACTTGCAGCCTCCAGCCCTGGGGGAGAGTAGGTTTCTGACATTCAAACCAGTCTGTGGGACTTTGTTATGGCAGCCTTCGCCAATTCATAGGAAGACTGAGGTTTCATTGTCTTTTTTTCTTCTTTTTTCCTAAAAAATAATAACAAGGAAGTATTTTTGGATATGTGTGTCCTATGAAAATAGGAATATAAAAATCATGAAATACTGTCTTCTATTGTTGAGTTAACCCTTATGTAGAGTTAACCTGTTAAGAAGAAATCTTTGTGAAAACTCAAGTTAGGAAAAGTGATCACAATTTATAAATGTCATTATTTAAAAAATGTTTTTGTCAGTTAAATTTTACTGTTGAGTATTTTCTTTATTTTTTAAAGGGGCTTAGGGACACTGTATTTCCTAAGTTCAAGTATGTTTAAATATATCCATCTTTCTGTTTTGATGACTTGGATGAGTATGAAATTGGACATCACTTTCTTTCCTTTACAGCTTGGCTGAAATATAAGCACTTTATAGTATTCTATCAGTGTTCCCAAAGGGAAATCTGATGCTAACTCAGTTTGTTCCATCTTTTCTTGCTTCTGTGATTAAAGAATTCTTTTTCTAGACCTGAAATTCAAAGACAGGTCCGCCTCAGTGAAAAATGATACTTTGTGTCATTTCTTCCTAGATTATTAGATTCTTCAATTCCGTGAAATGTGTTTTTATCCCTTGTAGTATGTTTTCTCTTCGATCTGTTGGAGTATCTATTTAAATACTATCTTTTTGTTAGCTTTTCTTTGTCCTTTATACATGGTAGCCGTAAAATTCATGTGTGATTTAAAATCGCACATGAACTTTAGGACCACTCTGTATATTTTAATTGTTTTATCTTGTTTATTCCTTCTTACTGTGATTAGCTCAAGGGTCTTTGCACTTTATTAATTCAGTTTTTAACTATGCTTTTTCTTACTATTTTAAATGTATTCTCCGGTGTTATTTTCGTTTTTAAGTTTTCTTTTAGTGGCACAATCTTCCATTTTATTCCATTTTATTTTTAAAATTAATTCACTGATGAGAAATCACCTTATGGAGTTCCTGTCCTAATTTATTATGATTCTTTTATCACAGAAAGTAGTAGGACAGAGTTTTCTCCTATTTCTTTGAGGTATCTACTCTTTTAGATTCTTTATCTGTCTTCTGTGCGTTATTCTGTCTTGCTATGTATTTGTCTTTCAGTAGTATATTTGTATGATTTAAATTTAAAAATCCTTTTAAAAAAATTGTTGTCAAAAGGTTAAAACTCAAAAATGAAGAGAATAATATAATCATGTCATTTTTCTTCTTCTTGCACATGCAGGACATGGGCAGCTGGTGTGACTTTCCCTTTGCTTCTTGGAGTGCGGCTGAACCCACTTGGTGCCCTTCGTGCATTTTCCGAATGCTGTTTGCCTCCTTAGAACTGCAGCTTGCAGGCCATCTATTGCTTCTGTTCACTCCTCTGTAGCCTGAGGATGCAGTTAGAGGGCATCAGCCTGGCTCGACCTGTGCTTCATTTGCTTTGAGGATGTGGATTCTGTTTTCTCCTCTGAAATCTGACTCAGTACCCTGACACACGGATTGTAGCCAGACAAGTGGAGAGTCCTTGTTGGTGATAATGGGACATTCAGTAGAAACCTCAGAAAGGTAGCATCTTAGTAGTAGAGCTAAATTAGCCGTAGATTAAAGATTTGTGCAAAGGAAAGAAGGAAAAAATTCAAGACTCAAAATTAAAGAACATTGTCTGATAGCCACTCAAAATTACTAAACATGGAAAAGAGAAAAGAAAAATATGACTTATCACCAGAAAAAAAAAAAAGCCAATAAAAAAAAGATACAGAAATAATAGAGCTGAGGGGATTAATAGTGAACAACTTTAAAACTATTAAAAATAAGTTCACAGATTTGAAGAAAAATAAAGCTAATAAAAAGATAATCGTTGATTGCTTTGAGAGTATAAAATGGTACAACTGTTTTAGAAAATACTTTGGTGGACGGCACCTGTGGCTCAGTGAGTAGGGCGCCGGCCCCATATACTGAGGGTGGTGGGTTCAAACCCGGCCCCAACCGAACTACAACAAAAAAATACCCAGGCATTGTGGTGGGCACCTGTAGTCCCAGCTACTTGGGAGGCTGAGGCAAGAGAATCACCTAAGCCCAGGAGTTGGAGGTTGCTGTGAGCTGTGCGACGCCACAGCACTCTACTGAGGGCAATAAAATCAGACTCTGTCTCTACAAAAAAAAAAACAAAAAAAAATGCTTTGGCTGTTTTTTTGTGAGGACCCAGCAATCTACTTCTAGGTATTTACCAAAGGAAATGACAACAGATGTACAGACTTGTCATGTTATATATATTTGCTCATAACAATGTTATGATAATTAAAAAACTGAGAACCATCCAAATGCCATCAGCAAAAGAATGGGTAAATGAATTGAGATATATTTTTAGAAGGAAAGAGTGCTAAGAAGTAAAAATGGATAAGGTATTGTTAGGTGTGACATGAATGGATATCAAAAATGTTATGTTGAATGAAAAAAACATATTTATATAGACTTAAAGAGTATATACTATACCATAATTACATTTATATGAAATTCTAAGAAGTGGAAACTGATCTATAGAGACAGAAAGCAAATCAGTGATTGCCTGAGGCCAGGATGAGATTTTCTGTAAATAGGCACAGGATACTTTTGGGAGTGATAGAAATGTTCTGCCTCTTGATTGTGTTGGAGATTGACATACCTACGTTTGCCAAAACGTGAATTGACACTTTTAAAAGGGTGCATTTTAATGAATGAAAGTTAGATGTCAATAAGGTGCTTTTTTTTTTTTTTTGCAAAAGAGTGTGTAAGTATTTATCTTTTCCTGTTTGAACTTTGTAACAAAATTTCACATTTCTAATTGGACATTTGAAAGTGTTCAAGGGAACAATGACTTTCATATTTTTATCAGAAATACCTAGAAAAGACACCAGATGGCGATGTTGCTCTGAGAAAACGTGTATGGCACGCCCTCTCTAAATCAGGTGCCTTCACACCTGATAGTCCTTCAAGTCCTTGACATTATTTTCTTCAGTACTTTCTTTTCCACGTGCTACCCAGAATCTTATCTAATAAACTTAATTACTGTCTACATTTAATAACTAGGCCATAGATCCTTTAAACACTTCAAGAGCTTTTAAAGAGCTTTTAGTTTTTCTGTTGTTGCTAATAAAGGCAAAAGGTTAGCAATCAGAAAGATATTTTATTGTTAGGGAAGTTTACCATCTGCTCTGGTTTGTTGCTCGCAGTAAGAACCCGCTGGCTCTAGAGAGGGGTCACCTTCTGGCGCCTTCGGACCTGTGGTACAGGCGGCCAGCCAGCAGAGGGCGATGCAGGCGCGCGCGCTCCCCGGGCGAGGATTGGGGGGCGGTGAGGGGGGACGCCGTACCTACCTCTCCTGCAGAGGGGGACCACCAGGGGGCTAGTGAGCACCGACGCCGAGAAAATGCAATCTGGCAAAGGAAAAGGTGAAAATAAGATGGGTGTATTTTTTAAAACCACCTTTTGATACATAATCTGTTTAAAGCATTATTTCTCAGCATTGACAAAGTTGTACCGTTAGAATACATAGCCAAACATAGCCAACTCAGCCTCACGTTAAACTAACTAGTCAGAAAACTGCTGCACCAAGACAGGAGCAAGAAAAGTCAGTGATGGGGCGGGGAGGAGGGCTGGTCCTGGAGGAGAAGCCCTGAGTGGGCTTCGGGCAGCCCGGCCCACGCTGGCTCTCCTTCCATTCCTAATGCCTCGAGCTTGTTGCTAAATCTCTGGAGCTTAGGTTTGTTCTTCTTGAGAATTACTTCTGGGGTTTAACTAAGACGATGTGCGTCAAGTGCTTGACACACGGGACTTGGCTGTGTGATTAGTTTGCGTCCCACTTCTCTTTTGTGGTTGACCTGGAATCCTCTGACTAATGCTTAGTTTCAGAGGTGACTTCTAGTGGCAGAACTCCAAGTCAACTTTCATGACTGGCTGTTAGTTCACTTCTCACAAGCTTTGGTTATCTTCTCCCCACTTTTAGGATTATTCTACTACACTGTGCAGGGAGCAATGGCTTCTCAGACCTACCCAGAAGGAGACCCCAGAGGGCTGCAGCCTGACCCAGACTGCAGAGTTAGCAACTTACCAAAAATATTTCGGAGTCACTTGCCTTTTGCAAACATTGGCCTTTCTGACGTCCCATCTGCATGAGACTCACTGGTCTTTGTTAATTGCCATTTCCTACTGCTTTCTATTGTTGGCAGTGGTGATGATATTTGTGATCATGTTAACAGGGCTCTGACCTCTACCTAGGATCACACCTTGCCCTACCTGTCCCTCTGGTCAGTATTCACCTGTGAGGTCATAGGCTGGCCTGGCCATTCCTCTGCACTTCTCTCCTGCTGGGCCTTGGAGACAGCTTCCCACTGGGCTCTCTGCTTCCATTCATGGCCCTCGCAGGCCATTCTCCAGGTCCAAGAGTTAAGTTCTTAAATACATTTATCAATCATATAATCCTTTACTTTAACTGTTTCTGTGTTATAGTTGGAAGAAGGCATAATCTCCTCTGAATGCCCTGATTGCCCCTTGACAAGCCTCTCACTCACTGCGCTCCTGTCTTTCTGTCTCTCCTACAAACTTAGCCAACTCAGCCTCATCCAGGCCTCAGTGCTTCCCATTGTGGTGCCTGGCTCTTCTTTCTTTGCTCACTGCCTGCCTTTTACCATCCCTGCTTGGAGTCTGTCCCTGCCTCCTCCAAGAGGCCCTTCCTGGCCGTGCTGACTAAAGCAGCCTTGCCTGGCCTCAGTCCTGCTCTGAGCCTTTGCACCACTTTGTTTCCTTCTTAGCACTGAGTGCTGTTAGACATGACCTCTACTGATGTGTTGCAGCATCGCAACATTCAGCTATAAAATAAAGTTTACTGGAGAAAACATTCAGAGAAGTGCAAGAGTGGATCCAGTCTCCCTAACTCTTGTCACTTGTTGGGGCTTAGGCAGGACAAAGATGGTCTGCATGCATGCACACCAGCACAGAAGGACATGTCCCCATGTGTTTTATGAGGTTTTATGTGTTCGTGGTGTATGTTCTGGAGAAGGAGTGGGTGGGCTCAGAGGCATCTTTAAGACTACATGCGTTCTCCTGCTGGGGAAGTGGACTTGTGGGAAAGCAAGATCCTCCAAAACATGGCAACTGTCATAAACCTGTCCTTCTGCTAATGCTTCTCTGCTAAACTATCAGGAGAGATGAGTCTCCCGGGTCATCTGGTTTTTGTCTCCTCACTTAGAGTGTAAGCACCATTAAGGCAGAGACTTCATCTTGTTTGCCCCTAGAATAACCAGGAACATAGAAAGGCAACCAAAAACATTTGTTGAGTGAATAAAATAACAGAATGAAGTGAAGTAAATGATTAAACTGGGACTGAAATTTAGAAAGAAAGTTCATAGTTACTTGAATTTGTGTCTTATGAGTGGACCAGGAGCTTATAGGTGAATTTACTGCAGCCTATAACTGAGAGCGGACACAATCACTGATGTGACTCTGGCTATTTGGGGTTCTTCTGTTGCTTTTAGAGACATACGCTTGATCGTGGTCTGTCTTCAACTTCGTTTATGAAATCCTCACCATCCAGATGACACGTGTTCTCTCTTAAATCAGTCTGTGATATCAGAGCCAAAGTTTCATGTTCATTTTTGTCAAAGAAAAACAGCCTTGGATTTTGGCAGGAGACAAGCTTCTTTCTTTCTTTTTTTTCTTTTTTTGAGACAGAATCTCAAGCTGTTGCCGTGAGTAGAGTGCAGTGGCGTCACAGCTCATAGCAACCTCAAAATCTTGGGCTTAAACGATTCTCTTGCCTCAGCCTCCCAAGTAGCTGGGACTACAGGCACCCGCCACAATGCCCAGCTATTTTTTGGTTGTAGTTGTTATTGATGTTTGGCAGGCCCAGGCTGGGTTCGAACCCACCAGCTCCATTGTATGTGGCTAGTGCCTCAGCCACTGAGCTACAGGCGCCCAGCCAGGAGACAAGTTTTAATTGCCCATAATACCAAGGAAAATCTTCATTCTGTTTTGTTCTTCTCAAACCAAGATCACAATCTGCCCCAGATTGGTTTTGGCAGCAAGAATGATCATAAAGTCATATCCACTACAACCAATTTTTGGAGTGCTTCTAAATTAGAAAAGTGGAAACAGTGATAGATGAAGAAAAGGCATGCTGTGAGCTCAGTCTGAGGAGCATGGCTAGTGCTGCCACTTAAAATGCTCACCAGGCACTGCCCACACCCACTCTAGAGGAATCCTTGTCACATAGCACTCCCTGGGGGTCAAGTCGCCATTATTTCACACATGCAACACCTTGGAAAACATATTATTGACTCGTAAAACAAACAAAATGTATTTTTTAAATGCCAATAAAAACTATAAAGAAAACAAACTATTACACTCTACCACGGCACTTACTGAAATCATTTCTCTCCACCTATGTAACAGCTGTGCTTTGGGTCTCTTAGGAACTAAAAAATTGTGTATAATGGAGAAATTGCATAAATTAGGTCACTATGTATTTCTACAAGTCACGTACTCTGTGGCAATAATTGTAAAGCAATTTTCTTAAGCTAATGATGAGCTTAACTCAATCTTAAACTCGCTGACATTTTATATTCTTGACTACTCTTTCCTTAAAATTCTCTTCGGCATCATCCTTCCCCATTTTATTCCACTCTCTTCCTGTGCCTTTTTGGGCTTTTCAATGACCGTTTCCCCCCTTGGGCCACCTCCTAAATGATGATGTTCCACAATCCACCCATTATTCACAGCATACTTTACAATTTTATACCTCATCTGATCACATAGCTTCACATCTCACATAAGTAGAGGCTTTAAGTCAGACTTAGAGATAACTTTTGAAGCCACATACCAAATGGGACACATCTCCCCTGACCTGTCCTGTGAGTTCCTCATCGTCAGCTCCCCGCACTCCCCTGAGGAGTGAAGTAAATGATTGCAGGCTTCACATCAGCCCTAGTGTCTCCTCCATTCAGGCTTGGCACAAACATCACCGGCTTTTCCAACCTGCCAGCATGGGCCTTTTCTGTTTCGCACCCTTTCCACTCACCACTACTTTCTAAATCTAGTCAATAAGCCTAGTAGCAACCAGAAACATTTGTACCCCCTTAATAGTTTGAAATTTTAAAAAATCTTTCCCGTCTTCAAATTCCCTCTCTGAAGCTCAGTGGGTGCTCCGTGGTCAGGGTGGGGCAGGGCCCAGTCCACAGCCTCCCCTGGGTCCTCCAGGCCTCTGTGTGAGGCTGGACCTTCTCAAAATTCATAAAGCCCTAAATATATTACACATAACTGGTGAGTAAGGATGAAATCAATGATGTTAACAAATATTTATTCTATGTAAAAAAAAATGAGAATTTGAGAATAAAAACCATGAAAATGAAAAATATAAATCCTGGCCTCCAAAAGGAGGGGAAGTGAGTTGAAAATGAAGGTTAGAGTGACATGGGTTCTGATTTATTGGACAGAGGCAAGATATTTACATTATTTTAGCTTTGGTTTCCTTATTTGTAAAGTGAAGATAAGAATCTCTCACTCAAGGTGACATTTTGACATATCGTACATGGAGTTTCCATCCCAGGAACCTACCTGTGGAAGATTCTCACCAAATCATGACTATTATTACTTGGAGCACAAGAGTTTTATACTCGAAAAGTGAAATATCAAGAATGGCTTAAAATATCAGTTTAAGAAAATAATAATAGAAATGCCACAAAGAAGTGCACCCTGTCTGCCAAGGAAAAGTGCTGGCAGCCGTTCTCAGAGGAGCCCAGACTGTCTGCAACAGAAAGAAGTGAGCGCTAGAGCCCTGACACAGGCACAGACCACCACAAACCAACTGTTCTCTGACTCCTGGGCTCTCGGGGAAAAAAAGACTTCATGAAGGAAAAAGTGAGGAAATTTTTATGGTCTTTAAATAAGATCAGTCTAAGCTGACTCTCTCAATTATGCCCAGGGATTTCTAGGTGTAAAAGTACTTCCAGCAACTATCACTTATCTAGGGAGCATTCATTTTGGGGAATAAAGGTTAATAAGCCTTCCCTGCAGGTGCATCCCCTGGCCACCAGGCCCCGCTGGGGGTGGGCTGTGTGGGTAGGAGGATGGTGACTGGAAACTGCCCTTCATGTCTGCTGCAGACATGAAGAGAAAAGAGATTTTAAGCTAGCTTGGGCCTTTAGAGGGCATTTAGTCCAACATTTCATTTACTAACAGGAAAGCAAGTCCAGAATGGCTGAGTTGGACAAAATCACCCCGGGCTGCTGAAAGGCAAAGCAGCCAACCTCTCCCCCCCTTGTCCCAAACTTTCTTCCTCTCAGGCCACAGCTGCCACTTCGCAGCACTGAGGTTTTGGAATTTTGTTCATTCAAATGCAAATATTTTGTGTGCTTCTTTAATAGTGCAAGGCTTGTTGGACTGAGTGTCAACTGGAGGTGTTAAAATCTCCAACCTCTTTTAAAGAGTCATTATTTTTCCTTTGTTTCTACTAATGATGTGAACACTTGCTTCTTTTTCTTCCTTCAACAGGAGTGGAAGACAGCAGTGCATCACCTTGGCTGTCTTGTTCTAGCAAGGCACCAGCACAGGGGCTGAGGTCAATGACAGCTGCAGCTTGCAGGAAAGTGTCCCCTGTTCCCAAGCTCACCAGTCCCCTTCAGATACAGACCAGCCAAGTCGTTGCTATGAAACGGCACTGCAGCTGGGCTGGGTGGTCTCTGGGTGGTCTCACAAGGGCTGGGATAGCAGCAGCTTTGAGAAGGCTGGCGACATTCTGGGCCTCCATTACCAAGTGTGGTCAGGTCATCTTGTGGAAATCGGGCCAAACTCCAGGTATCCTACTAGGTTCTGGGGATGTACTGCTCCTGCCCGGACAGAGGAGCACATAAGTACTGCAGTGCTTTGCCACGTGACAGGGAGTGGAGATATCCACACCCAGCCTGGCATCTAACCTCCTCCGAGGCCGGCAAAGGCTTTTGGGAAGAGAAGTTATTTATGCTGAGAATAAAAGAGCTTGCATAGATTAAAGATATGGAACAGAAGATGTTCCTGACAGCAGAAGCTGCAAGTCAAAGGCACAGAGGCCCAGGAGAGCCCAGGGAGCGCAGGAGTCCAGGATGCAGGGTGGGCTGGAAGGGCCTTGAAGGCCTTGAGACCTTCAGCAGGTTGTGCTGAGCAATGGAGGTGACAGAAGGTGCCGGTGAGGTCACAGAAGGGGTTGTGCTGTTGTCAGCACTTGCTTTTTTAAAAAAGACAAATTCTTTAACTTTTCTTCAACTTTTTATTTTTAAATAATTGTTATTTTTAAATAATTTAATACTTACAAAAAGTTGCAAAAAAACTACAAAGAAATTCCATATGTCTTCTCCCATCTTTCCAAAATGTCACTATCCTAACCATAGTATAATAATAAAACCAGGAACTTAAATGGATGGAATATTAAGGATCCATCCATATACCTTATTTGAATTTCAATGCCCTTTTCCTTTTAAAACAAAATCAAAGTATTAAGAAGGTACAAATGTCTTTAATACAAGAATACCTAGAGCTTTTAGTGTACTCATCACCAAAATAGTGTTCATTGTTCCGAATAGGTAAGATTTTGCTCCCCCCCCTCCTTCTTGGGTTCCAACGTCTATTCCTAAGATACTTTGCTTAGGGTAATGGTCACCAGTTCCATCCAAGTCACTGTAAATGACATTATTTCATTCTTTCTATGGCTGAGTAGTACTCCACAGTATATAAACACCACACTTCATGTACCACCATATATATTGCATAAACATTTTGAATTGTTATGTTTCTTGTTGAATTGCTGTGTTTGTCTTTTTGTACTATTGTTGATTTAAACTCTATTTTATCTATTATGAGAATTGTTATGTCTATTCTCTTTTAGTTCATGCTTGCATGAAGTATGTTTTTTTCCATCCATTTACCTTGAGTCTGTATGAGTCCTTGCAAGTCAGATGTTTTCTTGGAGAGAGAAGATATGTGAGGTGTGTTTTTTCATCCATTTAGCTAGTCCATGTCTTTTAAGTGGGCGTTAAGACCACTTATTTATATTTGTGTTAGTACTGATAACGTAGTATACTGTTCTGTTCCCCATATTGGATGACATCTTATTTTGTTTTCCCCTTTGTGCTACTGTTTGATAAGAGCTGTGAGCTTTAACTTTTAATTACCAGAGTTTTTTTACCCTGGTAATTATCTACTGTGATATTCCATGCACTGTACAGTTCTGAGTATTTCCTATAGGGCAAAGCTAGTACTCATAAATTCTCTTAGTGTTTGCTTGTCTGGAAAAGTCTTTATTCCTTCATCATTTGTGAAACTTAGTCTTTTAGAATATCAAACTCTTGACTGGCGGTTGTTCTGTTTAAGAAAAGTAAAGATGAGGCCCTAATCCCTTCTGTAAGGTCTCTGCTGAGGAATCTGCTGTTAGCCTGATGGGTTTCCCTTTGTAGATCATTTGTTGCTTTCATCTTGCAGGGTGTAGAATTTTCTCCTTCATTTTGACTGGCCAGGTTAACTATATGTCTTAGAAATGTGCTATTTTCTATGAATGTTCCTTGTGTTTGATGACCATCTTGTATCTGGATGTCACAATCTCGGGTAACACCAGAAATTTTCCTCAAAAAGATTTTCCACACTTTTGCTTTTTCTTTTTCTCCTTCAGGGATACTATAATTCATATGCTGACTTGCTTCACATAGTCCCATATTTCTAAATGATTGTTTGTTTTTCTTTATTCTTTTTTCTGTATCTTTGACTGAGTTAGTTTGAGAGCCTGTCTTCATGCTTTGAGATTCTTTCTTCTGCTTGGCCTAGTCTGTTGCTGAAGTTTTCTACTGTAATTTGAAATTCCTAAATGGCTAATTTCTTTAAGTTCTGTTATATCCTGTCTTGTGTTTTACTTAGTGACTTTGTTATTTTTTTTATTGATGTCCTGAATCGTATTTTTGGTTTCTTTGTGCTGGTTGTCAACTTTCTCCTCAATCTCATTTATCTTATTTGGCATCCATATTCTGAATCCCATTTCTGATATTTTGACAATTTGTTTGCTTGTTTGTTTGTTTGTTTGGGTCTATATGGCTGTAGATCCATTGTTATTTCTTTTTTAATTCATGTTGCCCGAATTCTTTTGCTGGTTCTTCTCATCTGAAACCTCTTCTCTCAGCTCAGGGCAAATAATTCTGCAGGGCACCAAGAACTCCCCTTCTTAGTTAGATGAGAGGCGCTTTTGTGACCTGTTGTGAAAAGTTGACTCCCTTGGGAGGGCTGATATGCCAAGAGCCTATAATGCAGCTGATCTGTCTTGTCCTGTTTCCCATGGGTGTCACAGTCCAAGCAGGAGCCAGAGGAGCTTCATGTGGTGTCCCTAGGCCCTTGTTGCAACCCCGGGTTGGGGGCCATGTGAGACTACCTCTGTGGGATCTTGTCTGTCCAGTCTTCCCTCTGCAGTGACAATGAATGCCAAATCTGTGAGTTTGCACCAACAGGTTTTTGGCGGAGCTTTGGACCATGGGGCCACTCCTGCTGGCCACCTAGTGGGAGCTGCAGGGGTGGGGCCGCAGGTTCCAGTGGCAGTGGGGGAGCTCCAGAGCTGGGGCTATGGAACCTGAGAGGACCACGAGTACCACGAGGGCAGAGCCTGGAGTGGTGTGGCAGCTTTGAGATCTCAGAGGCCGGCTGGACAGCCAGGCCACTGGACAGCTGGGCTCTCTCCCAGCCCGTGTCCCTCAAAGGCAGCTGCTGTAGGGCATCTCAGGTGTCATCTGTGGTACCTCTTCTGCTCAGACTCCCCATGTGGCTCCGTGTCAGTGGGTACGTGAGAGCATCGGCTCTTCCTCCGCCTTCCCTGGCTGGGGCAGCTGCAGCAAAGTGGAGCCCTATGTAGGCCGCCTGTACCTGCGAGCTCTGCAAGGTGTCAGTTGCAACCACCTGGGAACCAGAGCTCGCAGAGCCCTCCTGCCCACTCTCTGGTACCATATCACTGCATAGACTCTGAGCAGCTGCCCAGTCAGTTTGGAGTTCTGCCGTGGTGTGGGCCCCTCACAGCTGGGCCACAGTACCTACAGTGAGGTGGGGGGACATGGAGCTTTGGGATTCCCTCCTCCTGTCCTTCCCCAGTCACTTTGATCTTGCAGAGTGGATTACCCTGTTGCCTGCTCATTCGCCAGGGATGCAGGATGCTCGCTCCAGGAAGGCCCATAGCAGGTACCATCTTCCTGCAGCCTCTGGTTGTTTCCTAGAGAGCAGCACACAGCTACCCCTGCTCTGCTGTCCTACCCTCCCCCAGAACCTTTTCCTTGGCTCAGGATCTTGTCCAGAACCACAGGTGGCCTTAAGTTGTCATGTTCCCTCAACCTCCCCCAATGACATCACTTCTGTGCCTTCTACATCAGAAGACATTTGATCTCCATGTTTCTCCACATTAATAATGTGCTCTTCGATCTGATGGTTGTATCTGACAGGCTTCTCCACGTAAAGTTTGCTGTTTTCCCCATTGCAGTTGTTAAGTATGATATTTTATAGGGAGACGTACTGAAACTGTGCAAATATCCTTTCCCTCACTGGTGTTACCACCTCTTAACGTCTTCTTCCTGCAACAGTTACTACTGTGATATTTGTCATGTGGTAGTTTTGTTTGAGTCTTTTAAAGTGCTGTGACACTAAGGCTGGTCATGGGAGTATCTGAGGGTTAATTCTTGCCAGACCTTTATCCCTGGAGCAAGTCCCTGGTCCTCCAAGTCCACCTGTGCCAACTACAGACTCCGCTCCATGTCGGCCTTATGAAGCCACGGCAGGGACAGCGTCTGTCCCGGGACTCACTGTCCGCTTACACTCGATCTGCTGCTCTCACTGTCCTTCCCCTTCTGGGTCTGGACTCCAGGCTTTATTCCTGGGATCAATCTGGACCTGAGGCTTTGCGTTTTCTCAGTTCAGGCCCCATTGCCCCTCGTCTTTGGTTTATTGAGCTTGACCTCCATGTAGGTTCTCAACCTTGTGCAGTGCTGTGAATTTGGAGTCTAATTCAGCCCTGACCAGGTGACTCCTTCACACAGGTCCAGCTTTTCAAGTCCCCACACATTTGCTGGGGTGATCCCTACCATGTTCTCCTCAGCAGAGTAAGAGCCAATGTTGGACCACTTCTTCACATACATGGGAATTTTGTGGACATGGTTAAACTGAATAACGGCTACTTCTGTCATAAAAAACAAACTATTCTCACCCCGATCATCCACATGGGGGTGGTGGAGCTAAGCAACAGGTAAGAGAGGCACGTCCACTGAGGAGGGTGTCCAAATCTGGGAGAGCTGGGCATAACACTTGCATGTTGAAGTGTTGGGAAAGTGTCTTAGCACGAAGTAGGCTACTCAAATCCAGACATGGGTGTAGGTGAGAACAGGATAAAGGAGTCAAGCCAGCCTCAGTAGCTGCAGCACAGGAAAGCAGAAAAATGGCAGTAACAATGATGGCATCTTTACTGAGCATTCACTCTCCCCCAGGCACCTTCCTAGGTTCATGACAAAGACTGACTCATAGCCTTCCTGTCACTCTAAGGTGGGGGCAGCTAGGGTGCTCACTTCAGTGCTGCTGACTCTGGGCGCTGGAGGAGCCGAGGGCGCTCAGGCAGCAGCAGGCAGCTGCTCAGCCTGCATCCCAAGCCTTACCAGGCATCCCAGGCCAGGCATGAAGCCAGAGGGACATTTTCTTTGACTCTTGATCTGCCCACCTATGTCCTACCATATTGAGGAAAGAGAGTGGCAAGCTTCCTGGGCCAGTGTTGTTGGCCTAGAATTGCCAATGTCCACTGCTGGAGTCCAGGAAGGCCACGGTTGATAAGGGAACCCCTACTGATGACTAAACTTATACCTGCAAGGGGGATGCTTCCGTCATCAGAATGTCCCTGCCAGCCCTTCTCTGTCATATGGGTGCCCTCTGGCTTCCTGCCTGTGACAGGAGCATCCCCTGGTTCATTGGCAACTGAGGGTTTGACTTTGGCCGTTGCGTCCCTCAGTCTCACCTAACCAGGGAGCCTCCCTGTGGGATCCCAGTCCTGACCACACACAAATCCACTCGAGACAGGAAGTGCCCCAAGTGACCTCTGAGCAGAGGAGAGGGGACCACACTCAGCTAGCAGACCAAAAAGAGGCTGCAACCCCCAAGAGGAAGGAGAGAATAGGAAGGACTAAAGCCAATAATTGGTTAGCACTTATCCATATGGCCGTGCCTTTTGTTACAATCCCCAGATGTTAGCAGATGGCCACTGCCCCAGGCCCACCCCTTCCCAATACCCGGTCAGCCCAGCACTTTTTCTCCTTCTAGCTACTAAAGGATTAATGTGTGTTTGGTTCAGAATTATGAGGCCCTAACCACTTGAAATATATTTTAATAGTACCATAAAGAGAACTAATATGAAAATTTGGCAGAAGTGTAGACTTTCATCTATCTTTCATTGTTTTACCACAACAATGTGGTAGAAGAATTTCCATGAAGCACAATCTCTCTCTCTCTGTGGAAATTCTGTTCTGTTTGGCAGC
Organism: Perodicticus potto; assembly: GCA_963574655.1. NCBI lineage: Eukaryota > Metazoa > Chordata > Mammalia > Primates > Lorisidae > Perodicticus > Perodicticus potto. The sequence goes on along the minus strand of CAUYRH010032465.1, from coordinate 27,438 downwards.
TTTTATCGTGCAACCCTAGTCCTGGAGATTGTGCCTCAAGTCCCTGCCTGGGCAGAAACTCCAGCAGAGAGAATCCCTGTCGGCCCGTCAGCAGGCCTTGCTCCTTGGGACTTCGTCTCCTAAGAATGAGAGACCACCGGAGGCCTGGGCCTCTTTCAAGGTGGAGTGGGGGTTTCCCTGCATTTGTCTGCTGGAAGAGGAAGGGACTTGTGAATTCTGTAGCCCTGCGTGACTCTCCTTTTTTTTATACAGTTAATAAAAGCAGCCAACCTTTTAAACTCACTTAAAAGGTATTCCAGTCAAGGTATAAGATGTGATGATTTGATACCCATTCACACTATGTGATGATTGCCACGGTCACATTAATTGACACACCATCAGCCCCTATCCTCCTCACGTGCAGGCTTGGGTGTGTCGAGGACACTGAAAAGGTCAGGTCTATCCTATTCAAAAGCAAGAGCAACACTCCTCCAAGTCCCTTGCTCCAGTCCCCTGTTCCTTCCACCCTAAAGTTGCTCTCGGTGACAAGCCCTTCACCTGCCGTGCTGCCCTCCCCTCTGTGGACACACAGCCCCACCGCACAGCTCATCCTTCCTCTCGGGCCTGGTTGTGGCTCATGTCCCCCTTTTAGATGACTTGTCAGAAAAGACTCACAGATTGTGTGACTGAGGAAGTGGATTAGCATGAAGCAAAGACCAAGAAGGAGCGTGAGGAGGGAGGAGAGGCGGGGGGAGAGCTCTGTGTTCTGTCTGGTCCCAGAAGAAAGGATCTACCAGTCACCCTCATGGATGCTGCTCTGGGACTGTGCTTTACCCTGGGAAGATTCGAGAAGCTAAAAAACAAACTTTGAACATGTTAGTTTTTATACATGGAAGGAGCTCAGGGTCAAGAGGGGTTGCCTAGAAAATGAGGGCAGCCTGTCGTCGCTGGGTGGGTCAGTGCCTCAGGGAGGGCGCCCGTGGGGTCACTAAGTCAGTCTACAAGCACACCCACTTCCTGGGAGTGACACAGGCTCGTGTCAGAGGACTGAGGTGATGAGGACGTGGTCCTCGAGCCTCTGCCTGTGCCTCACATGGACCCTGGGGCCTCTCAGGCATCATGCCTTGCCTAGGCCTTCTGCTTCATTTCTCCACACTTTTCTTATAAGTCCCCCCTTCTCCCTGCCTTGTCCACTGCTATTCCAAGTGGACAGAGAGAAGGGGAGGGATAGTCATCACCTGGGTCCTCTCGGCTGGCAAGCAGCACGATCAGTCATTCAGAATAGTCCCATCAGCCCTGCACTTTTCTCAGGTTCTTGTCTTCCCATCAAAACTGAGGTGCCAGTTCCCCACTCTTGGGCATGTCCCACCTGTCCCTGCTCCCTGTGTCTAGACAGAGCTCCAGTGCTGCTGCGTGCATTGTGATAGCTGGCTGTCCCCGAGTGAGCACTTACGATCTCCCGCAAGAGTACAGGAGACAGGAGGTGGCAGGTGAAACTATAGAAGGAAAAATATATCTGAGGGCAGGGCGACGGAGAGATAGAGTAGAGGAACCCTATCTCAAAAGCCTCCATCTGTGGAGTTTATACATTGCCTTTTCAAAGCTGGTGACAGTTCTGCCCAGAAGAGGGAGCTAAAGTTCAAAGTCAAGTCACCTGTCTGATGGCTTGCTTCCAGCTCTCGGTCCACTACCCTGTGCCTTTGGACACCCTTGCAATTGAGCAGAACAAATGAATAAAACAGTCCTGCAGCAGCGGAAATTTGCAGCTTGTTGAATGACTGTGTGCTGCCACAGCTCCTGCTCATCTGATCTCTGCATCCAGAATCCCAACGCTGACCTGCCCCTGCTACCCATGTGGGTCAGACAGGCACAAAGCCCCTGGCTTTGCCTGGCTGCTCCTCCTGGCTGGGCAGTCCTGAAGTGGGCACTCACACCCCACTCTCCACTTGTCCCTGCGCTCTCTGCCCAAAATACCCTGCCCCAAGCCACCTGGTGACCCTTCTGGGCTGTGGGTTTCTGCCTGGCCATGTTCCTCCTGCCAGTTACTTCCAGAGGCTATGTTCACCTGTGTTGTTTAGAGAATAGCCTTCTATTTTGTGGAGAAAGAAGTCATGATAGTGCAGCCCACCCTACCGGCCCCTGCAGCTGGGCAATCCTCGCCGTCCCTGGCTCCCCACATGCCTCGTCACAGGCCCCAGGTGATTCCTTACCATCCCAGAATCAGGGCATTTGAAGAATCAACCCCACCCTATTCTGTTTTTTCCCCAGGATACTTACTGTTTCCTAACTGCCGCATACCTCCTCCGTACTGAAGGTCTGCCTGCGTGAGAACAAAAGGCCCACAGAGACAGGTCACCGTCCATGTTGTTCACTGATCCCAAGTGAACAGAACACCTGCTTCTTGCCAGTTATTTAACCAATAGTTGTTAAAGAAATCGTCTCATTGCCTATTGTTCATGGCATATGAATGGATAAAGCACGTGCCCACCAAGTGTCTGGGCAGTATGTACTCATGGACCTGCCAGGAATCAGGCTGTGTCTGGTGATAGAATTGGGGTCAGTAACTATCAGGCCAGGGCAGCAATGCAGGAGATGAGCTGTGGGGTGTAAAAGGGTCCAAATTAAAGCCTGCCTTTGGGTCCAGAAACCCAGATAATGGGATGAAATGACATGGCAGAGGAAAGACGAGATCTTTAGTTGTTGTTTGGAGGATTTGGGGCTTATTTTTTATTTTTTATTTTTTTATCTGTTTATTTCTTTTCAGACAAAGTCTCACTCTGTGCCCTCCTTAGAGTGCCATGGTGTCATAGCTCACAGCAACCTCAAACTCCTGGGCTCAAGTGATCATCTTGCCTCAGCCTCCCAAGTACCTGAGATTATAGGTGCCCAACACAACACCTAGCTAGTTTTTCTATTTTTAGTATAAACTGGGTCTCTTTTTTTTTTTTGTTTGTTTGAGACAGAGTCTCACTTTGTCACCTTTGGTAGAGTGCCATGGTGTTACAGCTCACAGCAACCTAAAACTCCTGGGCTTAAGCAATTCTCTGACCTCAGCCTCCTACCTAGCTGAGACTATAGGCCCTCGCCACACGCCTAGCTATTTTTAGAGACGAGGTCTTGCTTTGGCTCAGGCTGGTCTCAAACCTGTGAGCTCAGGTAATCTACCCACCTCGGCCTCCCAAGTGCTGGGATTACAGGTATAAACCACCACACCTGGCCTCCTGGTCTCATTCTTGCTCAGGCTGGTCTTGAACTCCTGAGCTCAGGTAATCCACCCACCTTGGCCTCCCAGAGTTTTAGGATTACAGGTATGCACCACCGTGCCCAGCCTAGAGGGGCTATTTTGTAAATTACACTTTGAAATGTTGTACTACATTTGTCATTATCAATGATCCAATATTAAGTAACATCTAAGCTTTAAAGTTGGGTTTGTTCTTTGTGTTGTATAGTTTTACAAATTTCAACAAATGTATATTACATATCCCCCATCATAGCATCACCCTGAAGAGTTTCACTGCGATAAAAATCTCCTATGCTCCAGCCATTCACCTCCCAGTCCTAGCAACCACTCACCTTTTTACTGTTCCTGTAGTTCTTCTCTGGAATGCCATAGAGTTGGAATCACGTGACATGGAGTCTTTTTAGACTGGCTCCTTTTACTTAGCAATACGTGTATAAGATTCCTCTATGTCTTTTCATAGCTTGACAGATCTTTTTTATTGCTGAGTAATTCTATCGTCTGAATGTACTGCAGTTTGATAACCCATTCATGTGTCAAAGGAAATTTTGGTTGCTTCTAGTTTCTAGCAATTGTGAACAAGGTTTTTATTGAGGAGGAAACATGTGGCATTGCTCTGCTGGTGCTGTTTACAGAGCCCTGGAAGAGCAAGCCCCTCACACACCAGCCTGATCCTCTCCGCAGGCCCCAGACCAGGTCGAGTGCTTGTCACGATCATCTATCAAGGAATCTTGTGTTAAATTCTGAGCCAAATATTTTCTGATAATCTGGAACATTTAGAAAAACACAAAGAAAAAGCAACAAAGACAATTAATTGAAGGACTCAAAATCCTCTCTTTTGAGGAAATACTAAAGCTACTATAAGGAAGAAGAGAGCAGTCAGAGACCCTGGTGACCACCCTCCTTGACATTCAAGGTGGTCACAGGAAAGAGGGGCCCACCCTGTGCTGTAGGACCGTGAAGAAGGGAGCCCCCGAGTGATCCCAGGTTTGGAGAGTGTGCTGAGGACACCCACCATTCTGTGTGGGACGTTGCCCCATCTCTGTCGTCTGATAGTCTTGTAAATCCTCATGTACACCTCTTGTGAGCATGGTTCCAAAACCTGTCAGTCAAGAGCATCTCCGACTTGGAACTTTCCAAAACAACCTTGAAATGAGTCCAGTAACCTACATGATACAATTCTATTTTAATATATCTCAAATGTCATGAGAAACGCTTGAAAGTGATTGAAGTTGATTTTTTTTAAGTTAGCTTTTAAAACCTTTAAATATGCACATCGGCTCTAGCTAGGGGTGTGGCCCTGCTGGGAGGAGGCAAGCATCACTGCCCCCTGCAAAGCCCCTGCATTTCACATTCAGAGTGTAGCTCCTCTCAACTTCCTTCAAGACTTTCCTTCAGGTCGCATCCATGGGCCCCCATGGTGCTGTTCACCGGATGATGTGGGTCCCGGCTGGTCCCCCATGTAGCTGCCCTCACCCAGCAGCTTGCTCCCCTGTGGGTCCTCTCCTGGGTGGATGGGTAGTGCCGAGTTGGTTCCGGGCCAGGGCACAGTGGTTACAGAAACTCTTGGGAAGAATCCCTGAACTAAGATGTTCAAGAACTTAATTGCATACCTGAATCTCCCTTCATCTTTTGAACCCAAGTTACCTGATACTTTACCTAACTGAAAATCTTTTTTTTTTTTTAGTAATATATATTTATTTGATTTTGTTTTGTTTTGTTTTCTAGAGACAGAGAGTCTCACTTTATTGCCCTCGATAGAGTGCTGTGGCGTCACACAGCTCATAGCAACCTCCAACCCCTGGGATTAGGTGATTCTCTTGCCTCAGCCTTCTGAGTAGCTGGGACTACAGGCATCCGCCACAAGGCCCGGCTATTTTTCTGTTTTGCAGTTCGGCTGAGGCCGGGTTTGAACCCACCACCTTCAGTATATGGGGCCGGGGCCCTACTCGATGAGCCACAGGAGCCGCCCTACCTACCTGAAATTCTTAAAACCATTTTGGTTCTTTACCTGTCATTGCCCACTTCCAGTTTCTGTTATTCTGTAAAAAACCCAGACACAGTCATTAAAAGACTGAAGTCCTAGCAATGGACATTCTCACCTGAGGCTGTCAGAGCCCCACTCTGCTTTCTGTGGCCAGGACACTCTCCTTGGCTGGAGCCTGGCCCTGGGTCAGGAAATAACTTCCGTATGTGAGGGCAGAGCCCTGAACACCCTGGCCTTCACCAACTCAGTCTGGGCTCCTCACACAACAATCAGAAAGACAATTTTTACTCAGACTTATATTTCTTTTGGCTTCAGAGGACAGCTATTTAAACTTTAATTTGGCTATAGAGGTCAGGAAAGTAAATGTCATTGCAGGCCCTCATTTAAGATTAGACTTTGCATTTGACACCATTTCTGTCAGAGTAAAGGACATAGAAATAACAAGCCAGTTTAATTAGTTTGTACACACTCATAAAACAGCAAACATTGGCAAAGTCCTACCTTCTGACTATGCCCCATTAACGTGAATGCGTTACAGTGCTATCCTTCTGTTAATAGCTTCATATTAAAACATTATTTCGTCAGTGCCTGCCCCCAAAGCCTCTGTTTGTTCAGTCACTTGTGCCAAAATAATTGAGGAAGAGAAGAGGAGAATGTGAAAACAAAGCCGGCCTTTGTGCTGATACAGGATCAGCAGTCTTTTTAATCCTGCCCCAAAGCTGTATTTTCTTGAAATTTTCCTCAGTGGCAGATTAAAGAGCCCTGAAGAAAAGTTACTGTGTAAAGACCTTGAAGAGATAGAGGGAATTCCAAAACTTGTCCTGAATATTACAAGTTGGGTCAGAACTTGGGGGGCTTTGTGTGTGAAAGCAGTGCGGGAAAGGAGAGCCATTTGGCTCAATTTGATACTCGTTATGTAGCTGCTAAAGAGAAACGAGGCTGGACGCAGGGCCTTGTGCCCACTGGGGCCCAGCACACAGGATCCCGCCACACTGGGTAAATGCTACCACAAGAGCTGGACAGGTGGTCTCTGTGAGCAGAGGAGAGAGCTGTCCATTGTCTGGGTGACGTGACAGGTATCAAGGGAAGCCACTTGGAAGGACTCTGGTTTAATGAGTTGCAGAAGTGGGAAGAAAAGGTGTTGTCAGCACTACTAGAGACATGCAGGTTAAATAGGACATGGTGTTTTGGGACCATCGGTGTTTGTGGCAGAACGCCCCAATGCAATGGCTATAGAGTTGATGCATTTTATAAACAACTGCTGAGTTTCATGGGTGTGACAAGATCCCTATAAGTTTATATCTCAGGCCACCTATTGGACAATCTCATTGGATCAATGTCTCTGCTTTCAAAGAACCAGGGTTTGCGCTTTGCGAATCAAGATATTTACCATGTGAGGACTCATTCACAACTTCGGGACCATGTGTTTATTACCACAGGAAACTACATTAATAAAAATCCAATTAAAAAAGGATTAAGCTCATATTAATACTAGAGGAACTTGAAGAGATTAACAAATTTAGCCTCTTTTTCTCTCCAGGGATTTTTTTTTCTCCAAACTATACAGATGGATATGCATTCCCTTCCTGAGAATATTCCAAGCCAGGAAGGCCACGTGCCTGGACTTTTCTCAGAGTGCCTTTATGGAATGAAGTATTTTCTGTTGTATAGGAAGCCACTTGTTCCTCCTCAGTTCTCCATAAACACTAAGAAATACTGATTAGGACTCCCCTAAAAAAATTGTTGATTTGTCCCTTGACCAATGGACTCTATGTATGTTTTGTGAGTAAAGACAGAGCAACATTAATCATTTACTCGACACTCTTTAATATGCGTAAATCATGCTCCCCAGCAGCAGTGCACCCCAGGCCATGGGGGATGGCCCCAGCCCACACACCCTTTCTCTTTAGCAATGTTCCTCATTCTGCCTCCACGTTACATTGGGATTTTTTTTAGATTTTTGACAGTAAAGTTCATGTCCTCTACAAATGATATAGTGTAATTCCTAGAACCTTTATTTTAATTTTCCACAATCAGAAAATACATTGATTTATACCTTCTAAAGCACTAACGAGCTAATTCTTGATGTTTCTTTTTAAAATATAAATAGCTTGATTCAATAATCAATTAATCCACGAATGTTTACAGATTCTGCTATACACAAGGCAGTATATTCTTGAAACAATAAAATATTAAAATATATTAAATGCACCAGGAAAATGTACTGTTTAAATTAGTGTGTAGGTAACCTGGGTGTTAGGTGGTTAAAAAGTAATTCCCTGAGTTATTTCTGGGAGTTTCTTGAACAGAGGAGATGAGTCACTTAACTGGTCTAACCTGCAACTCTCTTTGTGTTCAGCCTCCAGGAAATTACTTTTTTCTCAGTGTTGTATTGAGGGGCTTGTGCGCCATCCCTGAGGGCCCCCAGATGGTTGATGGGCGACGGTACATCATCTTGGAGGTTGGCAAGGCGCTGGGTGGTGCAATTATCAGAAGCCTTTCAGGAGAGTTTGATGTTGTTGGAGGAAATATTTTGAGAGGCCATTGGGAGCGCCTGCCTGAGTAACACCTGCTCACTGGCCTGACTGGGGGGGCCGATCTGGTCCCCACGGGCTTCCTGTTCTAGGGAAAGTTGAGAAGTGGTGATACCAGCCACCCTGCTCCCCTTCCAGGTGGCACTTTTCCTCTGGAAGAGCCCTGAACAAAGACTGCCCATCTGAAGGGACAGCTGATGATTGCTCAGCCCTGGTGAGCACCAAGTTAGGTTTTTCCATTGTTAATGGCATCGGAACGAGGTGCCCCCATTGTCTCCTGCAGAGATCTGCCTCAGCAAAGCTGTGCTGAGCCTTTCACATGGGGGAAAATTCCTGAATTGGAATTTGTGAAATCAAGTTTTCCCAGAGAAGCAGTGTTATAATGTTAGGATATGTGTCTGGCCAGTGGAGTCATACAAATGGTTTCAGTAGACATCTTTTCATTCTTCATTCATGCCGGGCTCTGGGCTGTGTCTTGAATACTCCTGATAAACTAGGGTTTGTTATTAAGGAAATGTGACAAAACAGCATTCTGGGAACTTTCTGTTTCGTTTTTCCAGAAGCATGCACACCAGAGTCATGTCAAACCTCTAGTTTTCCATTTTTCCATCACTGGTTATTAAAAAGTAAAAAAAGCTGTAATTCTACCTCTATCCTCAACAGAAGCAGAAACCCAACAGTGTCTACCTGATGTTCTATTCAAGGATGTGGAGCTCACAGTAAGGTAGGAACATGGAGTTCATATTTCCTTCCCACTAACCTGCTTGCCTCAGTCAGGTCCTGAGCATACACACCCCAGATTCTCTGCTGAGCCTCAGGAAAAGGACTGGGTATTATGGACTGCTCCCACAAATGCACATGTGGGTCATTGCCACTATGACTTTTACCCTCAAAGACTCCAGACATAGCACCATGCTGGTGTTCCACCAAGTAATGTTTGCAAGTGAATGAATGAATGAGCTCTGGCCAGGAGAAGATGAAGAAAGTCCCCCTATCTGGGTTGGCCAAGGAAAGTGCCAGACTTCAAGGAGTTGCCAATGCAAAGTGGCTCAAAGAAGGAATGACAGGATATGGGTGGACATCCTGATACCAAGGCAGGACACACTTCTGTACCTGACTCAGGCTGAAATTCAGATCAAGACACATAAAGTTCTAGGCTAAACACTGCCTGAATTTGCCAGGGTAGCACAGAGAGGAAATGTCAGTTCAGCCATGTTAAGGGCAGTAACTTCCCCCAAGGCCCTATAGGGTGGCAGCAGAATGAAGGCTTGTCTCATGCAAGTGAGGGTCGGGTAAGAGACAGAGTGAGAACACCTCACACCCCAGGCAGCCACCATGGCCCCTGGCAACAAAAAGTTCAAGGCCATTTTATTTTCTAATGATTCAGCTTGGTCCTCTCATAGGTCTGCTAACAGCAGGCTGTGGGCCTGCACCAATAGAAAAACAACAACTCCCACATAAGCCACACGTGTCCTCTGTTTTTGGAAGAAATAAGGCTTGTGTCTCTGACTCATGCGCATTGAGTTGCTAACAACTGAAAAGTTTAAACCTAATGGAAAATATTTGCATTTTAACAAATACTCCACTCACTGACTCTCTGAATTCATCTGAGGTGTTGCAAGGATATTTTTAGTAGCACAATCTTTCCCAAGCCCGAGCTTTTTTCTTACATGCAAAAACAAAAGTGATTACCTCAGGACAGAGGTCTGAAAGTTGTTCATTCATGTCTAGGAACCTGAAATCCCTAAAATCTAGAATATTTCCTAAGTCACCCTATAAACTAATTCCCTCCCTAGTGACTGCTTTTCCAAACTTTACTCCGACTTTTATTTAAAAACCAAAGGGCTGACCTCAAAGAAATGTTCTCAAATTTCTTTCACAGGAGGAGGTAAGCCAAGTAGACTATTGCATATCATGTAACCATAGATCATAAAACATGCAATGGCTTGAATTAAATTATAATGTAGGAAAAATTGCTAGAATCATTATATTCTTAATTTAATTCTATCTGTTTGAACACATCAACCACTTCTTCAGAAACATTTTTGGTGAGCACAGTGAGTGGAATTATTGCTCATGTAGTGTTTAGAAGATAGCCCCAGATAAAAGGAAAATAACCATAGATAAAAGTAATGAAATACATATTAATAAGTTCTTAGCTATGAATCAACTATTGAACATTTACCTAAGGTGGGAGTCAAATGAAAAGGAAGGAAGAAAGGGGGGGAAGGAAGGAGGGAGGTTGGAGGGAGGAAGGAAGGGGCGTTCTCAACAGACACAGCCACCGAAGATGCCTCCAGCGTGGAGCCAAGAGCCTTTCATTCTTGAACTTCTGCCTCCTGTCGGGTCTGGCCTGGCCCATGGTTCTTCTGCACCCATGAGAGACCCCACAGCTGTCTCCACTCAGCACGGCCCAGCAAAATTCAGCTTTGTATCTGCGCTCAAGTCCACCTTCCCTATTTCAAATCTCGTGGCTGATTACCAACACGGAAAAAAAAAATTACACCATGTTGCAGAGTTGCGCCGTCACGAGGGATGGTGTCCACATTTGGCAAGCCTGATGATTTCATGTAATTCTTCTGTCTTTGGTCAGAATTTTCTCCCTGTCTCTCTCTTTTCTTTTTAAAATCTTTTCTTGAATGAAGTAAAACTTCTGTTTAAATACTTTTCTTATTCTCCTCTCAGAACTTTTGCCAAATTGTTTTTCATCTGCTTCTTCAAGGAAATTGAGGGCCATGCTGTCCCTGAGCTTTAAGTGTATCCCTGTGTGTGCATATTTTCTTATTATTTAATTTAAAACCAGAAAATACACTCCCAGAAGCAGGCCGGCATCCACGGCCCTCCCCTTCCCTACTGTCCTCTGGGTCTTCCCACCTTCCCTGGTCTAGCTTGTTCATGGCACCCTCTTTCTTTGTTGACTGAAATTCTTGGCTCCCTGCTCACCACCTTACCCTTAGTTAAAGTCATGACCCTCCCTGGAATCCTCTCAAATTTTCTCCAGTTCCAGAAACAAGCCCCTGACTACCTCCTGGGCATCTCCAGGGAGAGTGACGCCCACCTCCTTCTCTGGAGCCCCTTCCGTACTGAGCTACAGCTCGTGAGGTTATTGCCAGGAATCAAAGCTCAGAACCTACAAGTTTAGACTTTTCCATCACCTTCTCTACCCATCAAGTCACTATCAGTCCCTCCAATTTTACTTTATAAATATTTCTCCAATTTGTCCAGACCCTCATCCTCTTACCTAGACGACTCATCAGCCTCCATAATCATTTCTAGATCTCGTCTTGTCCCTCCATAACCTGTCGTCCTCCCTGGTGTTTGAACATTCACCTTAAAAATGCAAACCCATTGGGCTTATCGTCTTTCAGACCCTTGCCACAGCCCCTTCTCCAGGGGCACTGCCACCTCTGTCAGGCGGTTCAGGATTTAGCTGCAGTGAACTGCTCATGAGCCCTGCACTCGATGGGCTCCAGCCACCACCCACTCTCTTCTCTGGCCAACTTCTATCTTAAGACTCAGCAGAAAGGAGAAGACTCCTTTCCAATTCTACACACTGTGAGGTTGCCCCTGAGTTCCCATGATGCTTTGTGCAAGTCCTCGCTACTTTCCCTCCAGATGAATTGGACTTATAAACAGTTGTTTCTTTCCATAGCTGAGGACTAGCCTACTCTGCAGGGAGTGACCCACCATCCTACACCTGACCACAGGGCACCTCAGGACCGTGGCCTGCACTTGACCACTATGTGTACGCCTTTATGTCGGCACTCACCAGCCAGGCATGGCATGACCTTGTCAAGCCTCCCTCAGCAACCTCTAAGTCTCTCGCATTCACCTGTGTGCCGCTAGTATCTGACAAAGGGTCTCGACTTTGGTTTTATTTGCTCTGTTAGGCTGTGGGCAGAATATCAATGCGTGCCCAGTCCCTTTGAATCAGCTTATTATTTCTTTGCAAATATAATTTGTGCAGGAGTTCCTGGATGTGTTTAAAAGCAGGAAATAGCAATTTGTTTGTTCTTTTTAACTTTCCCTTTAAAATATCCAAGAAAGTGTCAATAGCAGAGAGAGAATCTACAGCAGCACTGACAGTACAGTTCAAAACTACGAGAGGCCAAAATGTGGAGAGTCCGTGCCGGCCAGAAACCATCCTGGGCGGGGCGGGAGAGCCTTCTCCAGATGCACCTCACATCCACATTGGCACTTGTTGCTGTAGTCCCACACTGACTCTTTCCTGTGTGCCTAAACAAAATGACTTTTTTCCCCAGAATAAGTCTGAACCATTCTCTCAGACCTTACTTGGTATGTAGATTTCTGCACAGAAGAAAGTTATTTGAATAATAACCTAACTCTGCTTCCATTTGCCCTTGGCCTGTAGCTCAGGGCCTCTGCGCCCTGCTGAGTCTCACGGTGGGTCTTCCTTCTGCATCTTCCTCTGGGTTCAGTCCCCTTCCTGGTGTATGTTAGTGTCTGTACACGAGCACAGTTGGCTCCTTTTGTGTTGTTGCTGCAACTTTCCACTAAGTACTGGGGTTTGGGACCCAGGTCTGTTTGACTGGGACGCTTCTCGGGATGTGAGGATCCCCACCTGTGCTCTTCTGTGCAGAGCGTGTTAACTCACACTCGCTCCAAGCACCTGCATTGCCATGGTAGCAAGTGAGTAAGTCAGAACACGTCCACTGACTCACGTCTCAGCCAGGAAGCTGCCAGCTGGGCTCGCTCATTTCCTCCTGACCTAGCCTGCCCCTCCCTTTCCCCGACCTGGGCTGGAGCTCCTGCGCCCTAGTGGATCTGCAGGGCTGCTGACAGAGTCTCTTCTAGTATCTGTGAGCAATTCCTTGGCTCGCTTCCTTCTGCTGCTTCCCCGCTAGGTGTGCTCAGAAAGCATGCTAGCCATTCAAGGAAAGCCTTTCAGAAACAGGAAACAAAATGCCGGCTAGTTAATCCTTAGGCTGAAATTATTACCACCATTGGGAATGATAAGTATAGAAATAGGCAGGATGTGCATCTTCTAGGATCCAATTCGACTCTCAGAATTGAATTCTTGAATTTAAAGACTGAAACATGTCACCAGACGGCTTTTTAAAAGTTTCAAGTGTGATTATCCTGTAACATTCCCTGACTTTGCATTCCTCCCCTGACGTGTGACTCAGTAGTGCGAACAGAATTTTTGACTTAAAAAAAAAAAAAAAAACTCTGATTATTCCACTTCACAAAATGCCGAAGTTGCAGATGCTGGCGTGGATATGGAGAGAGAGACACTTTTACACTGCTGGTGGGACTGCAAACGGATACAGCCTCTTGGAAGGAAGTATGGATAATCCTTAAAGGACTCAAACTAGACCTCCCATTTGACTACTAGCCATCTACCCAGAAGAAAAAAAAATCATTTTATCATAAGAATATATGCAGTAGCTTGTTTATCACAACTCACTTTACAATCACCAAGATGTGGAAACAACTTAAACGCCCACCACCCAGGAATGAATTAACAATACCGTGGAATACTATTGAGTCATAAGAAAGATGGTGACTTCACATCTTTTGCATTAACCCGAAGAATGGAAAAGCAAATATCCAACATGCTCAATCCTAATATGAAGCAGTAGATGATCCAATACTTGCCCACATAGGAGAACAACTCATTTCAATTCAATTGGGGTGCTCCCACTGAACGAGCACAAAGTAGGGGTGCATGGCACACATTTTTGGGTGCAGGACATACCTACAAAAGAGATTGTGCCTAACAGATTCAAATACTGTGATTTGGTTGTTTGTACCCTCACATTAACCTGAAATTTAAAAACAAAATCACTCTGGCCCGTAGCATTTGCCGATTTCTGTGTGCATATTCTCACCATGGCTGATTTCAAGTTTTAAACTGTTTAACAAGCTGCTCAGGAAATTCCTGTGCATTTAACAATTGGTGCTGGGGAGCCAGCAGAGTTGGCACCAGCGCAAGCCTGCTTGGGGATTCTGACCTGAGCTGCCCTCTGTCTCCCTCATGCCCAGCTGAGGGTCCAGCCATGACCTGGTCACCCTGGAGAGACTGGTCTCAGCAAAGAGCATTTCCAATAAACTCCCCTCTACAATTTGAGTATCACAGCTCAGCACATCAGAAACAGGCTCCAATCTACGCAACAGGTGTTGTGTTTTCTGCATTATTTCTCTACACACCTACAATTGGCAAAGTACAAGTCCATATGTTCTACAAACTTCTACAATAAACACTTGTTTCTCTCATCTCGACGCTTTTTTACTGTTAAGGCTGCACAGAAGGTTCCACTTCAATTAAAATAGCTGTTGTGTTGGCCCCGAGTTACCGTGTGCAACACGCCCAGGCTGAGGTGGGGCTCACTGGGCAGCCCCTGCCAGGCTCCCAAGCTGTGACTCTAATAATGGGGAGGATCCCTCGGGCCAGGCACACGTCTGACCTGGAGGGTGGTTTGTTTCAGTTCTTGGCCTAGGAAGAAAACTGAAATTTCGTGACTTTGTGACTATTTGTAACATGTTCTCAGTGTCTGTGGATGCACTTCTTCCAAGGCCCGCAGAGAGCAGAGCAGCCTTCGCAGACGTGACCAGAAAGAGGACACTGCGTCCCCCAGAACACGCAGCGCCTCCTCCCTGGCCAGGCGGGTCTCTGCTCTGCAACATGGCTGCAGGGCTGTAACCCAGGAGGGCGTCTCCCAGGAGGCTTCTCTGCACATGGATGGGGTGAGTGTGCAGGGGAGGGCGCAGAGGGTGAGACGTTCTAATCTCTTTTGAATAAATCTGATTTTGAAGTAGATTAATCAAAACAAGTTTGTCCTGACACTCTCTGAGAAGTGACATCAAATCCCCCACTAACAGCAGTAGTTTGGGGAGTTACTAATTTAGCACACTTGGCCCCACACACCTGCAACATATAAAGTGTTCAGCAGGCAGCCGCTGCTCCTCCCCCAGCACATTTTGGGCAATTCTGAGAGAGAGAGAGCGCAATGGTTTGTGCCTAAGTAAGCAAAAAAAGATACAAGGGGACACAGCTGAAGACTGGTGCTCAACTTTGGGGTCTGGGTAAAAAGAGAGTGAGTCCCTGAGCAGGAGAGAGTGGCCCGGAGGAGTTTCTCTAGGAGTTTCTCTGCAGGTCTGACCCACTCAGAGCTGGGTGGTGTCACCTCCTGGTCGCCAATGTGTCACCTGAAACCCAAATCCCTTGACTCACCCACCATATGAGAGAAGAGAGCGCATGCCAAGGTTCCTTGCTTATTGTGAGAGAAGACATTAATAATTATAATCCTGAAACAATAAGGGAACAAAAACAAAACTGCAGGTCAGGAAAAAAGTCAGATATAAATACAAGAAGAACAAGATCAGAAAATTTTGATCTATTCAAAGGAAGGTTTTAAAAAAAGAGGAAAAGGGGAACAGAAATAAAATGTAATGAACTGAAAATGTAAAATAAGACGAGAGAAACATGTCACAACCGCATAAATGATCACACGAGACACGGATTGACAGTAGGAGCTGCCGGAGG
The DNA here is from genome assembly GCA_963574655.1 of Perodicticus potto. NCBI lineage: Eukaryota > Metazoa > Chordata > Mammalia > Primates > Lorisidae > Perodicticus > Perodicticus potto. The sequence goes on along the minus strand of CAUYRH010032465.1, from coordinate 12,193 downwards.
TGAGGCTGAGCATAGGTGCAGGAAAGCCCCGAGCACTTCTCGCAGAGTCCTTCTATTGAGAAGATACATAATGGGCGGAAAGGTTACTGAGCAAAGACATGCAGGGGCTACATGTTCGGGGACCATGTGCTTTAGGGGCTACAGGCTAAAGGAAATGATCTCATATGAGTAAACAAAAGATGGTAAAAAGTGAAGGAAATAATTTCCGAAAAGACTACATGCAATTTCCTTCACTAATTCTTCAAGGAACTGCCATAAAATGCTTAGTGCTTAGCATCAGCCTTACTATCGCAGGACCCATCCTTGCTCCTCTGAGATTACTGAGTTACTTGGCAGCTTGCCTCCAAGTCATAAGAGATTTCCAGGCTTTCCAGGAGAATGTCTTATTCTCAGCAATTCCTCAGATGAGTTTTGAGACTGTTACTGTTACAATAAGTATGATGTTCAATCCCTTACATGTTACTGTAAATACAACGCTCAATCCTCTACAGAAACAAATCTGCAGGTATCCGTGATTGTCATACAGGGAAGCCCTGCGGCTGGGCGGTCTGGGGCAGTGTGTGCAGACGTGGGCGTGCGGCACGAGTGCACCTGGTGCCCAGGTGTGCAGAGCCGAGGAGGGTCAGCGAGGGGGTCGGACGCCATCTGCTGCCTGTTCTCCCTGCAAACCCCAAGGACACCCGCGCTGCTCGTAGCCTGGACTTCCAAGTCAGTAGGACGGTAAGGAAGGATGAGAGAAAAACATTTTTTAATTTAGCATTTTGAATTTTTACTTAACATTTTTTAGTAATTAGCAAATTAAAAGTGTCTTAATTTGACATATAACTTTTAAATGTTTGGGGGGGGTGTGTGTGTGTGACACTCACTGCAGAGGGCCCTGGCAGGGACAGTTTCTGGACAGGACTGGAAGCAGAGCCTTGGTGGATTGGGTGGGGTGTCACACACCCACAAGTGATGCTGCTACTGTGTAGGGAAGGAGGCCGGTGGAGCAGACTGGGGAGGAACATTCAGGAGTTGGGTTCTGGAAACACCGATCATAAAACACCCCAACTGAGCCATCGCGGAGGCGGTCAGGGCAGGGTCTGGAGGGCAGGAGGCACCTGCCGGGTTCTGAGAGGCGCACGGCAGCGGGAGAGGTGCATGGGTGGCTGTCACACTCGGGGCGCCACAATTGTGGGACTAGACAGAGGTACGAGGGGAGCGAGGACCCAGCCTTAGCATCCCCCACATTAGCCAGTAACTCACTTTATCCAACAGAGCACTGTCAGGTATTTTAGGGATATATTTTAAAGATCTTCTGCTGAGTTTTGGAGAAAGGCTGGTGCTATCCTAAGCTAACTGGAGTCTACTGAAACTCTGGAAACGTCTAAAGTCAAATGTTCTGTACAGAGAAGCTTGGCTTTAACTAATTACTCTTGATTTTCTTAAACAAATTCCAAATTTCTTCACACAAAATTAAAGTTCATGAGTGGGCTAATAAAATGTGTTATGGGTATGCCATGGGGTACTACTCAGCCTTAAAAAACATGAATTAATACCTCTTGCAAAAATCTGGCTGCAACTGGAGACCATTCTCCTAAGTGCGGCATCTAAAGAATGGGGAAAAAACAACACCACATGTACTCACTATTAAATTGGAACTAATTCATGAGCTCACATGTGCACAAAAGGAAGAAATTCAGTGGGAATTGGGGGAGGGGGAACAGAGGAGAGGGGACAAAACCAAATGTAGAACGGACACTATTTGGGTGATGGGCACAACTCTAGCCGGGACTCAAGCATCACAAAAAAGATCTGTGTAACCTGAAACATTTGTATTCCATTAATACTTGGGGGGAAAAAATGTCTCAGGAAAACCTGCTGAAAGAGAAAAGGTAAAAGGCATTGCCCATGAGTTCCTTTTAGACTCTGAAGACACGCATCAGTTTATTGCTCAGAAAAGGTAAGTTGAACTCCGGAGTTGTTATAATATCCGTCAATTCTGTCTACTTCAATGTCTGTGAATTCCCCTCATGCACTGAGCCGGAGCAGCCTAGCAATTGTCCTCTGCTGGGGTGCAGTGGCCGCCGCCCCTCCCCCTGCCCCCCTCCCCCTTCCTCTCCCCCGGCCCCTGCATCCTTCTGCCTGGCCTCCTCAGGCACGCCCTGAACCTTAGAGAAGCACTGGGACGTGCAGGGCAACATGCTCTGTGCTCACCGACAGGCTGCGCCCGCCCCGCCCTCATCGGCACCAGGCCACCAGCCACACACACCTCTGTAGTGACTTTCTACCTTCCTTGTCTTTCCAGCCACCTCACTTCTGCTTCCTTTAGTGCCAATTCCAAATAGATTACCTGCCCAGGAGTCTGAGGAAAGTTCTTTCTATTAAATACCATGAGCTTGATTTTATTTCAAGCTCTCAATCACAGCCTGTGGTCACTGCTGGGAAGACTTGCCTGACCCTCCTGGAAACCAGCACCCCCCCACTCACCCCATGCACCTTCCCTTGCACTTTTTCTCCAAGACACCACCTGACATCCTACGTATTTTACTTGTTGTTTGTCATCTCTCCCCCTTTATGGAAATCCTGAAGGATAGGGGTTCCACCTGTTTTTTACACGGACATGTCTGCCTTTGCCCACCATGCAGTTGGTATAAATATGCATCCAAGTATTTGTTGAAGGCAAATTTTAAACAGTAATATTTGTTGAAAGGATATGGCCAGGAAAATGCTTTTTTTCCCTTCAAGATATTTTTTAATCTTACAAATTGTTTGTGGCTCTTTTTTTTTTTTTTTTTTTTTTTTTGCCTTGGCTAAATTTAATACCCGATTATAGTAATTTTATTATCCTTTAGTTCAACATTCAATAAAGCCTAGTTAATATTTCCTTTGACAACCAATTTCAAGGAGTTAGCCAAGAATTAGACAGAGAGAATATCAGCCCAACTGAAACAAGTGGCAATTTGCTCATTAATACTGAGTTTAATACATTTCATCTTGGTTTTATCGGTCTCTGATGAAAGCCCTGGATAGATGTGGACACATTTCTCCCACCATGGGGGTGAACTCACTTAAATCTCAGCAACTTCAAGGAGCAAAGCCATTCTCGTGATCACGATAGGATATGAATTTTAGAATAAAGACATTATTAGGGACACATAAATAGAAATACACCGTTCTCCGAGGTTAGAGTGTCCTTTAGACGGTTGGTGCCAATTAATGTTCTCACTGCTGAATTTTGGTTCAGATCCTTCTCCGAGGAGAGGTGAGAATCCTGCCTCCACCTTTTCACTAAGAATGGACTGCGTTTTGTCTCCTCGTGGGATACTCATGTTATAAAAGATAATTTCACTCCCTTACACGTGACCATTCGGTAGTTCCAGCTTTTAGGGTATATTTCCATCTTCCTAAGAAAATGAGTCCTTATCCATCTTAGACATTTTCTTGCCAATTCAGCAAGGCTACCAAAAATGACAGAATGGGTCACTGAAGAAGCGTTCCGACACAGACGGGAAGCCTTCTATAATCCTTGTCAGTTCTTTTTCAGATGACATCCCAGAATTCATGTCACTGCTAAGGTCTTCTAAAGGGCTTTGAATAAAAAAATAAATAAAGTTAATAAAGTTCGCTTCAGTACTTCTTACAGGCCCCTTGATTTGTTGGTTTATAAATACCTTTTCACTGGTATACTTATGTGAACAATTTGTTGCATCATTATTGCTATAGTTAGTATAATTTTGTTTATGATTTCTTTCATTGCTTTTTTCCCCACACCTCTACAGAAAGGTTTTTTGTGTTAAAGAATTTCACAGAGAAGACCCCCCTACACACACACATACACAGAAACACTCCCGTTTATCACAAACATAGTAATTGAAGAATTGTGAGAAATTATATTTTGTACACCCAGAGATTTACAGAAACATAATGAAAAAAACTCAAAACAAGAAGCATTTTATTTTCTGCAAAGAGCAGCGTCCCATCCTGTGAAGTCTTGACATGGTTATTCCATTTTCTTTCAAACAAATGTGAGTGTTTAATTCTACCCCATTGCTTTCCTGTTCCTCTTTGTGGAGTTCTCTACTTCCGTCAAATATGGCTTTTTTCAGATTTTTGGCTATGAGTATGGTTTTGTGGAAATAAGATTCTTTTCTTTTTTTTTTTTTTTTGTAGAGACAGAGTCTCACTTTATCGCCCTCTGTAGAGTGCTGTGGCGTCACAGCTCACAGCAACCTCCAGCTCCTGGGCTTAGGTGATTCTCTTGCCTCAACCTCCGGAGTAGCTGGGACTACAGACACCCGCCACAACACTCAGCAATTTTTCTGTTGCAGTTTGGCCGGGGCCGGGTTTGAACCCACCACCCTCGGTACATGGGGCCAGCGCCCTACCCACTGAGCCACAGGCACCGCCCGGGAATAAGATTCTTAACCCAGTTTGTAAAGACAATTTTCTGTGAAATTTCCTGGCTCGTGCAGTCCTACATTTGAAAACCCACTGATGAATCTGCTACAGGAAACTTGTGCCTGTCATCCTCACTTCCACCCCAAACTCATTTCCTGCTGGGCAAGACTGGAAATAGTTGAAGCAAAATAATTCCAGGAATACAACAAATTATGTGCTGACCTCAGAAGAAAGTGCTAAGTTCATGGTTTGCCCTGAGTTCATTTCTAAGTAATGCTAAGATACATCACTGGCCCAACCCCCTGCCATTTAATGGTTTAGTTGAGTGATTTATTTTCAAAAATATTTCCAGATGTTCAAATTCACCTTTACTTTAAAAGGCCACATTTTTAAAGGCGGGTGACCTTGACTTGCAGCTACTTCATCAAGTTCTATACTCAGTTTAATTATGTTGGAAAGAAAACGCCTATTTGTTTTGCCATGGTCGTCTTAGCTCAGGAAGCCCCCAGTCAGCTGTCCACAGCCATAGGGAGGCAGGCCCACAGGCCCCAAGGAGGTTCTGTGACACTCGGCTCCCAGGGCCTCCCACTGCAGAAAAAGGAGGCCAGGCTGAGGGACCTTTATCACAGCACAAAAACAGTATTTGATTTGCCCTGAATGCAAAGAAAGCTTCATCCTCTCTCTGAATGAGAGACTAATTATACCTACTGCTTCAAAGTTGCTTAAAAATATTTTAGCATGAGATGGTATGCTCCTAGGAAAAAAAAAGTATATTTATGAAAAACTACAATCTTCCAAAATGACCTTTCTCTGCAAAAAGCTAGCTGGCATCAGATATGCGGTGGGTTAATTGTATTACTGTAAATAGTATTCTAATTTATTGGCATAAAGTGCACATTACTTTTGGAGTTACACCCCAGTTAGAACATTTTCCTAGTTAGGAGTGCTGATCACAGGCTCCGCCTCCTGTGCCGCTTCTTCAAACTCACCTATGTCCTGTGGCCTCCCAGGAGCTTCTGTTCTGACACTTGTCTGAGCTAAGACTCTTTAGGAGGTTTGGCACAATGACTAATAAGGTGGCCTTCAGGCAAGCTGAACGTGAATCCCAGCCAGCTCTGTATCCTTGTGGCTGTGCGAACCAAGTAGCTCTTTTGTAAGACGCTCCTGACTGGAGCCCAGGGGCACAGAGAGCAGTGTGCGTAATTTAACGTTTGATGCAGACTAAGTGCTCAATATAGTATCTTATTAATATTATAATTATTTCTATTATTGTTATCATCAAATATAGACAATCTAAATTATCTGTTGTGCTATTCTACGGTAGGTCTCCCTGAATGAGAATTATTTACCAAAAATACCAAAGCCAATATTCTTTCTTCAAGCTGTCTCTTTCATTCAGTCATTTTTTGTAGGCATTTCTAGTCTTCTTTGTTTTTTCATTTTTTAATTTATTATTTTTACATAGTTGTGATATTAACAACACCACAATGTGCTAAATTGTTAATTAAATGGTAGCACATTATTAATACTCCAGGAGTTGCTTCTTTCCTCAGAAACCAAAAGCTTTTATTTCGTTTTATTTTTAATTCAGAATATTAGGGGGGTACTAATGTTTTGGTTGCATGAATTGCTTTCGTACAGTGTGAGTCAAAGTTCTAAGTGTGATCATTGCTTGGACTGTACTCGTCAGGTGTGAGTTTACAGCCTCTCTCCCACCTGCTTGCTTTCCGGTGAGTTTTACCGCCAAAATGTACTTGTGGGTGTTGATGGATTAGATTGAAAAATTAACATCCAATTTGAGTTATTTTTAAAGTAGCATTTTATATGACTGTAACACTTTGGAGAAAAATATGAAAAACACAATAAAAGTAAAAATTAACTATGCCCCATAATATAGAGGTAACTATTATCACTATTTAGGCATATATTCTTTTGTTTTTTATACAAAGCATATGTGAAATACTTTAAGTGAGATGATATTATATAAATACTGCTTTGTGAAATACTTTTTTCAGCTTCATAATACAGCATAAATATTTCTCCACAGCATAATTTTATAGAATCTTACTGTATTACTGTAGATAATTTATATTAACTGATACCATTTTATTGACTATGTAAGGCATTTACCCACTTCTTTGGGGCAGTAACCCTATGCATAAAAATATTATAGATATGCCTGATTTTTTTTTAGGAAATTTCTAGAAGTTGAATTATTTGTTCAGTTTTTAAGGCCATTTAAAAACTTTCGATTCGGGCAGCACCTGTGGCTCAGTGAGTAGGGCGCTGGCCGCATATACTGAGGGTTGCGGGTTCAAACCTGGCTCCAACCAAACTGCAACAAAAAATAGCTGGGTGTTGTGGTAGGTGTCTGCCAGCTACTCAGGAGGCTGAGGCAAGAGATTCACCTAAGCCCAAGAGCTAGAGTTTGCTGTGAGCTGTGACGCCATGCACTCTACCACGGGCAACGAAGTGAGACTTTGTCTCTAAAAAAAATTTTTTTAAGTAAAACAAAAAATAAAAACAAAAACTTTTGATTCAGAGTAGCAATTAATGCTACAGAAAAACCAACCCCAAATTATACTCTCATCAGTAGTAGATGAGAATATCTTTTTCCTTATACTTTTTTTCACGATGAAGCTAATTAAATGTCCATCTATTTTTATATGTTACTTTCATCATACTTTTATTTCCAGCATTCTTTTGTATTTGGATGCTTATGCTATTTCTTTTTTATGAAAACTTCATGTTTATTCATTAAAAACGTATTGACTTTATTTTTTCTTATTTATGTGTTATAGCTTTTACAAGTTTATCATCCCTTCGTGGATTATACAGTTTCTCTCTTTTGTTATTTATCGTTTAAATTTGGTTTTGCTTGTTTTTTCTATTTTGAACATTTATTGGTTAATTTTAAAGTTAATAAATTGCATGTGTTGCATTTTGATAGCTATAAAAATATTATATGTGATAATTGCTAATGGTGTTGTGCACATAAGTAGAGCTGTCTCTTGCTATTTAGTACATCTTATCTTTTAGTTATTATTTTCCTGTTGCCTTGAGAAAAATAATTTGCTTAGTTCTCTGGTCAGGTTCTTTGTTGATTCTGTAAGAGCCCTCGCCTCATTTCATTTTCTGACTCTGTCCCTTGCTTGTCTCAGCAATTAAATCAAATTGGTGTGAACAGAAGGAATAATCCAAGGCTATCACAGTTTTCTGGAAGACAAATGATAAAGGGATTCTTGGTGTAATACTTGCATTAAAAAGTAAACTGTTGGTAATAAATTAATTTAAAGGGAAATTTTAAATTGTTGCAATTTCATTCTAGTTTTTTCTGCAATGATTCTTTCCTCTGAGTCATCTACTTTTTCTTTCTCTCTATGAGTCATTCCCAGTGTACAAATGTGAGCTGGCATCTTCACTCTTAAAGTAAACAAACAAATAAAAGACCAAAGGGCCCTCTGGTTCCATGTCGGCCTGTGCTCCGAGTGTGCACAGCCTTTGGAAGCAGGCCACCGGGTCAGAGTTGCCCAGAGCTGCCCTTCCACTTCCTCTCCTCACACCTCCCCTGTAGACGTCTCTGGTCGTGCGCTGTCCCCATTCTGCACTGAAGTGGCTCTTGTCCCAGTCACCAGAGTGCCCCATCCTGTTACATCTAACAGTTACTTCTCTGTCTTATTTCCCTGCACTTCAGCAGCAACAGGCAGAGAAGGCCTGAGCCAGAGCTTCCCTCTCACAGCTTCTCTGCTCTTGGTCTCCTGCTCCCCACCCCAACCCCAGGGTTTCCTCCTGTCCATCCCGCTGTCCCTCTCAGACTCCTTTCTTGGATCATCTTTTACTTGGATCATTTTTGGCTCAAAAATACTTGCAAACTCTAGAATTAATATTAGACTCATTTTCTTCTCTACCTTACATAATCTCCCTTTAATACTTTATCCTGCCCTGTGAATTAAAATTCCATCTAAAGGCTGTTTATGTCCTGCTTCTTCCACCTGACCAAATGGTTTGGAAATTGCTCCTTGGGATTACACCATTGATTGTTTGACTTCAGGCGCATTACTGGGTGGGGTTACACTGTACTATACTACAACTGTGTTAGTTATTTGCCTGTTGGCGGACATTTGGGTTGTGTTCCATTTTTGGTTATTGGTTATGCATTTTTGAGTCTTTATGTGGATATAGTTTTCCTTTTGGAGATGTAGAAGTGAATTGCTGGGGCTTTGGGCCTGTGTATCTTTATAACAAACTGCCAAACTACTTTCCAAAGGGGCTGCACCGTTTTATATTCCCACTAGACGTGTATGAGTTCTACTTTCTCCATGTTCTACCATCTGTTATTGTCAGATATTTTTAATTAGCCATCCTAGTGGGTAAGCAGTGGTTCTAATTTATGTTGTCTAATGAATAACAATGTGGAGCACCTTGTTAAGATACTGTTTGCAAAATGTTCTTTCTAATTTTTTTAGATTATTTGTCTTCTTGTTACTGAGTTGTATGAATTCTTTGTGTATTCCAAACACACAGTTTATCAGATAAGTGTTTTGGGAATATTTTTTCCAGTGTATATCAGGCTGTGTCCCCTACCTAAGGCCATGACTTCCCTTCAACTAGCTCATTGCACAGGACTCTGCTTCTTTCTGGATTGAGCGCCGCAGTCTCCCCCTTCTCTATGGACTGCCTCCCCGGCCAGGCAGCACTAATGCTCAGGAGCTCTTGTGCACACACTTTCATAAACCCTTCCTCTGAAAGTTAACCCTCCTTGAGCCATGTGACTCCTTAGGGCTCTTCTTCTTCTCTCTCTGTTTCCCCCACCCCTTCCTTCTCTTTTTCTCTTTCTTTCTCCTTTCTCTTGGCTATCTTCCTCCTCTGGAAATAAAGTTCATAAAAGAAGTGGTCGGTGTGTCTTAGAAGTGACCCCTGCACCTTTTTTAAAAGTCTTGCTAAATAAATATTGGTTGAATGAATAAATACGTGAATAAAGAGCAAAATTTTGCCCAGGAAGAAAAGCATAGTTTGATTCTACACTAATAGATGGTACAAATCTTGAGGATGATATGAGAGTTTCTCATTCTACAGCCCATTCAGGACAACTTCTTCAGCAGGATATAGTCAGCATGAGCCTGGGGGCTGGTGTCCCCTTTAGCAGACTGTCCCCATAGCAGAGTCATCTGCAAAGTGTCTTTAAGTGTCCATAATACACAGCTCCTACTAGTCTATAAGACATGGCTTCCCAGGATTCCCCTGAATTCACCTGCCGAGTCCGTATCTCTATGAGTGGCTTCTGGGAATCTCCTCCCATTTTCCAAAATCTCTCCAGGTGAGGTTAGCACAATGAATCACTTCTCCATGCAACCTGCACCACTGTTTCCTGCCTCACATCTCACGGCCGTAAATCACGTCTCTGCAAGTTGGAGATGAATTGAAGGTCAGCATACGCACAATGAGGCATAGTTCCAAAATGAAAGAAAAACACACAGAATGTTTACAAAAAATTGAATAATGTTTGGATAAGTGTTCTCTCAGCCTTAGTCCTTGAAAAACACATATCAGTCTATCGTGGCCTTCAAAGGCAGAATCCAGTCTTGCATTTTGGCAAGAATTTAAGAATTTGATAACGCTTGCTCATAATCTAAACAATTCCGTCTTTCTGAAGCGAAATTAATTGTTTTTACACCATCTCAGCTAAGAAACATTATAAAGGATTCTATTGCAGTGCAAAATGCTCCTTTAAGTCTAAAGTAAAATCCTTATAAAAATGAGCCTGCTTTACAATCTGGCCACCATCAGGCACAAGTCCACCTGGAGCTTCATCCTGAAGAAAGCTGAGCTGTGAGTGGTGCCCGGGGTCTTCCCAGTCTGTCTCTGCATGAACCTGACATGCCCCTCAGGCTTGTCCTTTCTCTGCACACCTTCCTTTCTGTCCTAACCAGCTGGACTGTCCCAGGAGGCTTCTGATCACTTTACATGACTTTAATCTCTATTTCATCCTGAACCCTCCCTGCTATAAACTCTGTCTTCTCAGAGCATGGTTCCACTCACGTCCCTCTCAAAGTTAACAACGCCCCTCATCTCACCATCCTCTAAAGACGTTTTCCAAATTCCAGCCTCAGTCCTTTGTTTTCATATTCCCCACTTGTTCATCCGCAGTTCCACCATTTCTAGAACAGGGACTCTGGGACAGCCCTCTGATGGGAAGCACTGGGGGTTGCCACCAGGGGGCTGTTTTGAAGATGACAGGTTGACCTTATCTATTTTTTTGAGCTCCAATCGGGGGTGTCATGGGCATCATGAGTGTGGAGATGGGAGGCTACATTCTGAGAGACTTTCTGTTGGTGTGGCTACTGATTTTTTTAATCTCCCTAAATGTACCCTTCATTCCATGACCTGTCCAATGTCTAGTCACTTTACAGAGCTGACCTCAAATCGCAACTTGTTATCAATTATTCTTGAAGGTCTCTAGTAACTTCCTCAATGCTCTTTGTCTAATCCCACATTATTCACTATGCCTGGAGATGCACCTGGCCTCTCCAGCTAGACCCCAACCAGACTGAGTGCAGGGAATGCACTTTGCACCTCTGTCTGTCTAATACTTAACATTCTTCTGTTGAGGAAGCAAAAATTTGGCTGATACTTTCAGTGTATTTACCTAAATAAGTAAAATTATAATGGAAACAAAAAAATTAAGCTGTGAAAGTAAGTAATGACCAACCCCAAAGTGTCTTGGAGATGTTTTGTGTCGGGGACCTGGGATTTATTCGAATACTGGGACCTCTGCAGAGTAACATTCTTGCCCAGTTTTCTAACACAGCAGAACCTCTGTGAGTTGATCACCCAAAGGACTGTAACAAACTGGTCATCCTGCAGAAGTGGTCAACAGAGGGAACTAAGTCTACCATACAGACGCACACAGGTGGTGCACGCAGTCTATGAACGTTAGGTTGACTCAAGGACGTGGTCAGCGTAGGGAGGTGGTTAACTATGGAGGTTTTATGGTATTTACAAACCATGTATTTGATAAGGGGTTAATTTCCAAAATATATAAAGAGCACTTACAATTCAATACCAAAAAAAAAAAAGATGCAGTTTATTTATTTATTTATTTATTTATTTATTTATTTTGAGGCAGAGTCTCACTTTGCTGCCCTCAGTAGAGTACTGTGGCATCACAGCCCACAGCAACCTCAAATTCTTGGGCTCCAGCGATTCTCTTGCCTCAGCTTCCTGAGTAGCTGGGACTACAGGCGCCCACCACAAAACCCGGCTATTTTGAGAGACAAGTTCTCACTCTTGCTCAGGCTGATCTCAAACCCGTGAGCTCAGGCAATCCTCCTGCCTCAGCCTCCTAGAGCACTGAGATTACAGGCGTGAGTCACCATGCCCAGCCTAATGATGCAGGTTAAAAGTGGGCTAAGGTTTGGAGAGACACCTCCCCAACTCTGAGGACGGTCATAGGCAACAGTGAAAAATAATCATGAGGTGGAAAACAGAAAAACTCTGGAAATATGAATAAACAGAGTAGGTCAACTCCCCCAAGGAATGACAAGGTAGATGAAGCACAAGATCCCTTGCATAAGCAAATGGCTGAGATGTCAGAAGTTGAATTCAGAGTCTGGATAGCAACCAGGATCAGCACAATGGAGGAAAAGATGGAATTAGAACTTCAAGCAGTAATCTAAAAGATGACCTGAAAGATGTCTCAAGAACTGAACGAGTTCAAAGAGAAAATGACCAAAGATATTGACTCATTGAGACAAGAAGTTGTAGCCCTCAAAGATCTGAGAAATACAGTGGAATCCCTCAGTAACAGAATGGA